>VDFB02335819.1:0-41874 GCA_007258455.2 Sequoia sempervirens | reverse complement strand
GTGCACACAAATATTGTGAATTAAGTTTTACGAGTACAACATTGTTTGGAATTTTGCATTTCAGAAGTATAGGAGAAGTAAGATAGTTAAACTATGAATTAAGTTTTATGAGTACAATATTGTTTGGAATTATACATTTTAGATACACTAGGAGAAGTAAGATAGTTAAACATCATGTCACCCAAGAAGAAAGAACCTAAAACTAAAAAGGAAGAATCTAAGGTTAAAAAGAGGTCCTTACACCAGTCTATCATGGATATACTCCCTAAATCAACTGAGAGAGGATTTGAGAATGTTTTTAATGATGTGGCTCATGGTTGTAGAGATGCCCTTATCCCTATCTTCGAGTGGGAACTATTTTGGTACTTTTATGAAAAGAGGGAGGGCAAGATTTTGGTGTCAAATCCACAGGCATTAGATTTGGCCAAGTTAATTGTCCCAAATGTTTTTATAGATGTAGAGTTCATCAAAGTATTGGCTTAGAGTTATCATCCTGCTACTAGGTCTGTGAGATTTCCAGATGGTTCACCATTAGTTGTGTTGACTAAAGTGGCCATCATTGAATGTTTTGACATAAACAAACAAGCCTCGACTAAAATTGATTTGCAAAGAAGTAAATAAGAATATACTAGATTGAGGAGAACCCATAGAAGCGATGAAGTCCCCACTTAAATGAAAAGGGGTGTGAATAATAGGGTGATTCCTCTATCTACTTCTACTACTGAACCATTTGATTTCTCAGATTTCCAATTCTATTTCAAGAAAACCTACTTTTCTCTCTATCAAGTACTTGGGATAAATGCAGAAGAGTGAATGCTAGTTAGTTTAATGATGATGGCTATGAAGATCTAAAACTGTATAACGACCATTGAATATGATTTTGCCTCATATCTTGAGAAAGCATTACATGAAGGATTTCTACAAGTCAAGGAAAATAGAGCCCCCATAACATTTAGGCAATATTCTTTGTTGTGCCACCTGATATTATACCAAAGTAAAGATAGATGGAGAAAAAGGATGTGTTTGGGTCAGAATGACAAGCAGGGGAATTTGTTGCTAGTGCAACAATGGTGTTGCATATGGGACAACAAATGTAAGAATTCAAATTATGTGATATTCCATGATGAGTTTGTGTATAGAATTATGAGAGTTCTTGGCCACCAACCACCAAGACTAAACACACTTGTGCTACAATTGTTAAGACCTTTGGCTTTGAAACCTAAGCAAGGCCATACTCATAACTTTGGTGATTGGTTTTTTCTACTAGATACCACAATAATCAGGATTTATGGATGCCCACAGGTCCCACATATACTACCAAAGTTTGTCCCACTTCGATTAGCCTTTTTAGAGTTCATGTGGTAGATTCTATGGATGGAAAAGGATGTCATGAAAAAAAAAAGGAAGGGTACATTTCTACCCAATTTGACATGTGGGGAACTATCAGTGGTATCTGATACACTTGAAGAGTTGCAAAATTATCTAAAAACAAGGTACTCTTTAGAGTCTAGAAAGGAAAGAGCTTTTGAACCCGGGAGGGTCACATGAATTTTGTAAGACACACCATCCTTACCAAGGCTATGGTTACTCACTAGATTGATTATGAAGAAGATGTAATCATAAATTATTTCAATCCTCAAGAGGTATATGAGAGGAGGAGAAAATGTGAAGTTATGAAAAGGATTGAGGAAGAAAGAAAGATGAAGCACATAGATTTCTTGGGGTATTTTTTAGAGGAAGAAAATCCTATCAGGAGGATTAATATGATAAATGGTAAGTTTCATGAATTATTTAAGACTATAGCATATACGGGGAGACTTTCCAAATTGTCTTCGAAAAGGTCGAGTGGTGTTGTAATTATAGAACCAACTTCATAAACTATTTCATTATGTCATGCTTCTCTAGGATCACCTCCTGAACAACCACCTTCTAAAAAACAAAAGACAAAAAATATAGACCCACTTGTTTCCTATGAAATAAGTCAGGAGGTTGGAGATACAATAGAAGCAGTTAATGCGTTAAGACATTTCAAGGATGATGTTGAAGTGGACCAACCTATGCTTGAAACTGAAGACCATAGGCCTGAAGCTAGAGCTGATTTGAGGTACAAGGAGAAAGAGAAATTCATGAGGATGACAGGGTAGTTTTAGCTCACAAGTTCTTGGAAGATGATGAATTTATCAAAACCCCTAAATTTAAAGGCTTTTGGATTAAGATGAAAATGAGAGATTTTGAAGCGACGGTTGAAATAAATAAGATGGGAGTTGAGGAATCCCAGCATGACCAGATAGTAGCCCAAAATTTTAATGAATTAAGGATTGCTAATATTGATGTCAGCCCACAAGAGGCTAGAGAGATGATTTTGAAAAGTAATATACTTATTGTTCCTGGTATGGAATTAAAGAAAATGTTTTTACTTGATCAAGTGAGAACACAGGAGGACCCAATGTTGATTGTTGAGTTTGACTTAGATGAAGGGGTAAGTGGCATAGGGTATAACATTAAGATTGAAACATTGGAATTCTGGGCCAAACAAAAGAGTACACAAAAACCAAGGTTACTAGATGTAGTGCAAGAAATGAAAGGGACATCTATGGTGAAAACATTAAAGGATACATCTCCTCTAGAAACTATAACAATGACAATGCATTCAACTATGTTCACCCAAGCTGCAGTTAACGAGATGGAAGCTAGATTAGGAGAGTATGAAAAGGAAAAAAAGTTTTTAAATGATGAATTCAATAAATTGTTCATGGAAAATATGAAGTTGAAGGAACAATTGAAAGGAGCAGGCCCCTCACAGAAGAAGGAAATAATGTTATACCAACATCGTCCTGCTCCACTAGTTGATATAGAAAGTGCTTCTACTGAACAAGTGAGCATTCTTAGACAAGAGATTGAAGAGTTAAAGAAATCCAACAATGAGGGTAAGAAAGGAGTGAATAAGAAAATTTTCAATGTTTCAGAGAAGGTCCTCAAGCATAGGATAAAGAAAATTGTGGATAAGTTAGAAAGTGTGCATGATTGCTACAACTCATTGACATAGGCAATTGATCAGATGAAAAAACATGTACCCATACTAGATCCCCTTTTTAAGAGCTGGCAGCTGTAGACATGTAAAATACACTGATTGACTTCGTGCATCCGATCTTGACTTACTAACATCGTTTCTTCCTGAATCGTCCCTCAGTCTAACCATTTAATCAAATTCCCCTATCTGATTAAATTCATCAATATTCGTCTCTTAATTAAATAAATCATTTTATCTAATCAAGTCATCTCTCTTGTTAATTAAATCAATCCATCTGATCTGATTATCCCTATTTAATTAAATAATTAATTTATTTGATTAAATTTCTAAAGTCCATCTATTAAATTAAATAAATTAAAACCTTATTTGATTTAATCTAACACCATCCCTTTTAATTAAATAAATCAAAATCCTTATTTAATTAGCCTCTTATCATATTTCTCTCTTATTTGATTTAAATAAACCCATAAATTTGAGTCAAATAGGTCACATCATCTAATCTCTTGTTAATTTAATTAATACTTGATTAATTTAACCTCATTTCATGTCACATCCTCTAGATAATGCAAGTTGCACATGAAAATAGATTTAATTCATTTATTAAATCTCTATTTTCCTCACAAGGCATCTTTTGGAATATTCTCTCAATTTGAATTCAAAAATTTCAAGTCAACATGTACATCCAACAAGGCATTTAAAACCTCTTACATGTCCTTTGCCTTGAGCCAAGTGGCATTTATTGCATTTTCCTTTCCCTCTTACATGTCATTTCAACAAATTTGAATTTCAAATATTGGCATTTATTGGCACAAACCCCAAATCTTGCACATCCTTCATCCATTCATAGCTTGACAAGTGGCATCATATCATTGGATGAATGTTAGTCCTACATTGCTCAAATTTGGACATTCATCCATCTTGAAATCCTATAAATAAAGAGCTCAAATCCTCATTTATCCATGCACAATTTGAGTAAACTTATTATGCTCAAATCATTAGCAAATTCCATCCATCACCATTGCATTCTTAGCTAGGATTTTTGCAGATTTGGCTTAGAGCTCTTACCATTCATCATCAAAGTGGATCAATATCATCTTCAACATATCAAGATTTCATCATAGGAATTGGGAAAGGACCAATTTTCACATCAAATTGGCACTAATTCCCCCATGGGATCAAGAGTTTGCTTGCTTAATTAGGATTCAATCTTTATTTTGCTGTGTCATTATGTTTTTCATTTTTTTTTCCTAATTTGAGCTATGTTAATGGATTTCATGGGGAATCCTTGTTTCAGCTTGCAATTCCTTAACTAACTTGTTTATTCATGTTGTTTTGTAGGTACTAGGAAAAGGGTTCACACATTTGGCGCTAGAAGGAGGGTTGGATATCACTTTTTCTAACATTTTTGTGAAAATTATGCATTTTTCTTAACACACAGGAAATTCCAACGCGGGATCGTTAGTGTTGCTGTTCTAGCACCGCGAGCTTGTTAGCTTCGCTATTTTAGCACCATGGGCTCACCAGCATTGCTATATGGCGCCACTTGAAACACAAACTACACCATTGGGCTCGTCCCGCCAAGATTTTGAATTTTAAACTGCACCGCTGGACTTGCCGACCTGCAGACAAATTTCAAAAAATATTAAATAGTGACGCTGGACACAAACTCTGACATTGTGTGAAGTTGCAATGCAATCAAGCTCTTTGTCCCAACACAGAGCACCACTGACTGGTAAACAGCGCTGTGAGGGCACTGTTGGGAGAAAAAACTGTGATGCCTTCACGAGTTACGACGCTGGGAGACAAAAAAAGGGAAAATTTGATTTTTTAGCACGTGCTTTTAATTTATGATTGCTTCTTCCTCTGTTTTCTGCTTTTTAACTTCTGTGGTTTTCCAGAATCTGACTATTTTTCTCTTTGTAGGTTGGAAATCGAAATCAAAGGAGAGAAGGAGCATGATGATGACATTTTGTTCAATCAAAGTGTTTTTAAACACTTAAGTGTTTGATTAACACTCCTTTTAGAGATTTGTCAACTTTTTTCTTTCTTAGGATACTAATTTTCGTTTAGGCTTATAAAAATAACATTTTCCATTTCTTGCAAAAGGGTTAAAATGAATATTAGGATCACAACTTACTAGATTTTTTTTATGGGATTAACAAATTGAACAAATGTATTTCACTTGTGATTTGGTGCTCTAAAATGAATTCAAATTTTTCTTTGTGGATCTAAAAAGAACAAGTGTAGCTTTTTTTTTTTCGTGAGAGCTTACTTAGACTAAAGTCATTGAAAAAGGACATATGTGCTTCTCTTGCGCTTTATAGCGATCTTGAGAATCAAAAGGCCTTTTTCATGACTTTGGGTTAAGACAAAGCAATCACCTCCACACTTTGATTTGGGCTTAAAATTGAACAACATATTGTGTGAGTGTGAGTGGGGGCTTTGTTGCATACATTCTCTCTCCTTGGTGCCAACAAGGATTGATTGAGTTACGAATATCGTTCTTTATTCGCTTTTGTTTATCTTAGAGGGCCCGCCTTGGGGAAAAAGTACTCACCCAAGGGAATGACTCAACCGGTAACACTCTAAAGCCAAGAGTATTTCCAACCAGGACATAAATGTGGATATTGGAAGAAACGCCAATATCATGTAGTTGATTCCGACAAGATGGATCCGAAAGGGGACTCTTGCCATATGGGTCAATCTCGACGAACATAAAGTCCTTACTAAAATCCATGTGCTAGAATTTGTCAAAATCCTTTAATCTATTTGTTGGTGCAAGAACGGTCATTCTGAAGCCACCCCACACTTTTACGGTCTTCTAGTAGAAATGGAAAGCATGCCATGGGAGTTTCATAGGTGTTGATGCTTGGCTGCCCCGTATAAGTGAGTGTCATTGAAGGGAGCCAGTGGGGTCAAGCATTTAACCATTCGCTAGAGATAAGCGTAGCTGGACTTGTCCAAGTGGGAATCCAACAAATATTGTCTTACACATCCATAGGATTGTACTTATTCTTGGGTTACAAAATGCATTGCTTGATCGAAAACATCTAAAAAACAAACACTTAACATCATCCAAATTTCAAACCCTTTTGAGGACAAAGACCAATTAACTCAATCCATATGTTATTGCTTTCCCTTGGGATTCACATCCTTAGAGGTTTTTAAACATTGGATTATATCTCAATTTGTCTTCTTAAGTAAACAATAGGAAACCCTTGCCTTAAGTTCATTAAATTTCCACATAACATATCTTGTGGGGTTTGAAGAAGTTAAGACATTGGAAATCTTAGTTTGAAAACCTAATTGAAGAAAGTGTTTTTGGTAAAATAAAGACATTAAGCAAAGCTAAGCAAAATGAACTTTCATATGTGTTGAAGACTCATAATCCCAAAGCCAAAAAATCATTGGTTGGAAATTCAAAAATGAATGTTCAAATGAAATCATTTCTTGGTTACAAAGGTCTTTAGGAAGCATTTGCATGCTCTTCAATACCTAGGTCTAGGAAAAAAAAGTGTATCTTTTTAGGTTCATCTTAGGATCAAAACATATCAAAATCCTTTTTCATCCATCAAAACAACATCATCTCACCATCACCTTTTGGAAAATCTTGAAATCATCCTTAACACTAGCTTTGTGGAAAAATCAAAATCATCAAAATCATTGAGACTAAATCCTTGAAAACATTATCAAACACCTTTTGCTAGGCATGTGTAGATGCATCCTTTTGCATATGCTTAGTTAAAGTTATCAAAATCATCTTGGCTAGCTTAGTGTATGTAGATGAATCCTTCTTCATATACTAAGTGAAACAATCATCTTATTTGAATAGGTGTGGGTAGATGTATCCTTCTCTTCACACATATTCAAATCATCATCCTTTGAACAAAGCTATCCCTTAGATCATCATCCAACATCTTAGGGTTTTTTTGTTCAAAATCCAAATCCAAATTAAAATCAAAATCTAGGACCAAATCTCAAATCCAAAATCAAAAAAATCAAAAACCAAAAGTCCTAGAAGCCTAGTATCTCATTCAAGATTTATCAAAAGCCAAAAAATCCATATCATCCATCCCTAAACATCATCATCATATCATCCCCTTTGATCCGCAAGGCATCCTAAAAACTTTCTACTTTAGAACATAAGATAAAGATCGATTCAAGGAATCAAAAGATTCATCTCCCAAATTCTCAAAGATTGATCCTTGTTTTATGGTTCTAACTAGATCTCAATACAAGAAGAGTATGGAAGCCAACAAAGAAACACCCGCTTCAAGTGATCTTAGCCAAACAAACGCAGAAATGAATCCCACCAAATCAAGTAATCCTTTGACCCTCTCAACATCGCAAAATACACAAGAAAACCAAGGAGAGGACCTTACCTTTGGAATATCTCGTGAGGAAATGACTGAAATGCTCCAAAATCTGGACAACCATAGAATCATCAACATCATGATGAGGCTCAACCCTTCGTTATACATGCTTGAACTAGCAAAACAAGGGGCCAAGTTACATTTGGATTTTGATGTGAGTACTATAGTAGAGACATCTTTTCCTCCAATTTCATCCACCATCCCCATTTCATCTACACCTCCATCCCAAAACATCACACAAAACATTTCGTGAATCACAACATCGTTTGCTCCAACCCAACCCAATGTTAACAAGGGAAATACATTTCTCAATGCTCTTCAAGCACACCCCCTTGTTAATAATCAAAACGTGGATGCAAACACCACCTTGGAACAAAAAAACCTCAAAACCCATTACACAAAAATGTTCCTCTCACTTTCTATCATGACCCATCATCATCATTTTTTTGCGCAACACCTCAAACTCCTCTCCTTACAAATTCACAAGAAGAGGGAGATATGTTCGGATCAGTGGGCATCTTTGACACCACAACATTTTCACAACAACTCACACCCCTTACTTTTCCACCTCTTCCACCATTGCCATTATCATCCGCACCACTCCTTGGTTTAGGGCTTCCTCCCCTACCAAGTATTAATCAAACCTATATCCCAACCATCAATCAAAGCATTACACCAAACACTCAAATTTTTTTGTTGATATCGCAACAACAAACAACAAACACAAGCAATTGCATTATCATCAAACACCCCATTAAAATCACAAAGCGTGGTCTCCCAAGGACCAATCACATCAATAGCACCATCCATCACCCAAAACACCAATACCACCTTCACAAACACCATTCCAAATCCACCACCACCCCCACCACCACCAACTTTCACCACATCAAACCAATATGATGCAGCAATGAAAGTTGCTTTCCAAAGAGGATACCAACAAGTTCATAAACAAAAATTCAAACAACTAGCTGCTCAACAAGCTGCTCAAGCTGTGCAAGCCACCCAAGCTGCACAAGCTGCATTGCAAGTGCAACAAGCACAAGCCCAAGATTTATTGCAAGAATAACAACAACAACAAGATGCACAGGCATTGCAAGCACAAAAGACCACTCAAGCACAACTTTTACTACAGCAACAAGCAGCCCAAGCACAAGCCGCACAAGCTCAAACTCAAGTGCAAGCTCAATATCAGGCACAACAAGCCCAATATCAAGCACAAGCACAACTCCTTGCACAAGTAGCAGAATTTCAAGCATACTAGCAAGCATTAAAGCAATACCAAGAGCAATAGGAAGCAGCAGAATTGGCAGCCTAACAACAAGCGTTGTTGGAGCAACAACAAGCACAAATCTTAGCGCAACAACAACAAGATCAACAACAAGCATTGTTCATACAAAAATAGGTGGAAGCCTACCTCACTCAATAAAACATACACATACCATCGAACAACACACCGAACAACCCACCCACCCAACCAATGATTCAAACACCCCAAAACACTTTCATCCCACCCCTTGATACACAAAATAATGTGACGACACAACTCAGGTTGCTCTTACAACAAGTGCTCGACCTTCAATCAAGGCGAACCACCAAAACACCAAGCAACTTGAGTCCCTATCCATTCGATAGGAGCCTAGAGATGAAACCATTCCCTAAGGGATTCGAGATCCCTAAATTTGAAAAATATCAAGGGATGGGAAACCCTGAAGATCACATCAGGGAATTCCAGGTTCATTGCATGGAGGTCGCATATGACGATACTTATCTGATGTGGCTATTCCCTAGGAGATTGGCAGGCCCCGCTATAGAATAGTTCTCTCGCTTACCTTCAGGAATTAGAACATTCCAAGAAATTAGAGAGACATTCATTAGGAATTATGCATGCAACATTGTAATGGATGTTAGTCTCGAAGAACTATATGCTCTAAAGCAAGGAAAGAATGAATCTTTCGCTTCATTCCTTTAATGATGGTGATCCAAGGCCAATCGAAGCAAGTGGACCATGCCAAAAGAACAACAAGTTTGTACCATCATAGCCAACCTTGAAGACCGCTTGGAATTTCATCTCAAGGTTTAGGGCATCACCACATACGATCAGTTGACCCCCAAGGCGCTTAGCATCGAAAGAGCCCTTGTAACTCAACCTACGGAATCAAAATCATACCATGAACAAAAAAACAACCACCCACAATCCAATTACAATGATAAACCTCGCACGTGGGCAAGAAAAAAAAATGTTACTAATGATGGTGTCGTTGATGCCAAGGTGGTCATTAGTGGTCCATGCCAACATACACCCACACTACAAATCCAAACAAAATACCAAAACACTCATCACACAACATATCAACCCAACAACAATCCAACCATCAATAACCTCAATGATCAAAGAGAACCACCCCAATGCAAAAGTTATCGAAAATGAAAATACACCATTTTGGGAGAACCACTGGAGGACATAATGAAAAATTTGAGCGACGAAAAACTCATCAAGCCTCCTACATTCGAGAATTACCAAGAAACCGATGTCAAACCTCCTTGGTATAATGAGAATCAATTTTAAGAATTTCATTAAATCAAAGGTCACACCACAAATAGCTGCATGAGACTCAAAAACATCATGCTAGATCTCATCGATAAGAAAATCATAAACGTGGAACAACCTATGGGAAATCAAGATCTTAAGACATACACGAATCCGATGCTGAATCATGGTAACAAAGGGAATAAAAATGCAAAAGGAAAGGGCAATGTAAATCATGTCTATGAATCCATCATTGCCTCATTGAATGAAGACTGCATGGTCATCACCATCAAGGGCGCCCATGCCGAAGAATGTGGAGTCACCACAAGAGGCGGCAAAGTCACCATCGCAGGATCATCCCAACCAAATAGAGCTGCTTCATCTAGATCCATTCCCAATGGCTACAATGTCCTAGATCAATTCAAGAGAACACCAACACACATCTCCATCATGGAGTTGTTAAAAATATCATCAGCCCATAAGAAGATCCTTGAGGAAGCATTAGCCTCATCCACCATCCACGCAAATCTTGATGCGGAACATTTCCAAGCTATGGTCAGAAATATCATAACACCTAATCTTCTTACATTCTTTGACCAAGATTTCCCCACCCAACCATCTCATAATCGTGCACTTCACTTGGAAGCCATTGTAAACAAGAGAAAAATCAAAAGGGTCTTGGTGGATGGAGGTGTAGGTTTGAACATCTATTCTCTCAACCTCATCAAGTAGTTGAAAATATCAGAAGATACCATCAATAAAGGAAAGGGCATCACGATAAGAGCATATGATGACCAAGAAAGAGTGTCTCAGGGTACAATCAAACTCCCTATTCAAGTAGGGCCAACTCTCATGGAAACCACTTGTCAAGTCTTGGACCTTGATTTTCCATATAATATCCTCCTCAGATGCCCATGGATCCATGTGATGAAAGCCGTAGCATCAACCTTCCACCAATGTGTGAGATTTACACATAATGGAAAAGAGGTTACCGTCCATGGAGATCCCGAACCGTTCTCATATTGCAAAAATCTTGAGGCCAAATATTACAAAATCCCCCAAGTACCAAAGAATGATGAGGGCCCATCCACATCATACATCGACCCCGCCACTCTCGCGTCCACTTCTGCGATAGAGATACCTGACATTCTGACCATTCCCACTATCTTTGACATCAAGCTCCTCATCCAGGAGGATGGTTGTGGAAGCTAGAAGCTCCCTAACAATGCTTTTGTGATAGGAGAGTTACCACAATCTCCTAGATCACGAGGATGCCCACAAGAAAACCAAGCTTCCACATCACAAACGTATCCTGAAAACTATCCCAAATTCACAAGATGGGGAGACCTTGGCCAAGAGGTTATTGAAGCAGATCCATCTCACATGTTGTATCAAGATGAAAGAGCAACACCTAAATTACCAATGGATGAGACAAGCAAGGGTCTACAAATGATGCTCACAATGGGCTACGATAGAAATCAAAGATTGGGACAAAACGAAAATGGACTCATAGTACCTATCATGCCAGAGATGCGACCCATAACAAATCTTGGCCTTGGATGTACCCCTCCGAGAATAACCATATGTGGCCGAAGTCCTTCAGTTAGCAACCAGTACTAACACAAGTACATTCACCAATATCCATAAATAGGGACATACATAACTTTATAACTGAGCCCTATATTAGTAGCGATGATGAAGATACCATGACCAATCTACCTAGGTTATTCGAAGATACCACCCTGTGTATGATTAGCACCGTCTCCTTCAAACTAGAACAACAAAATCATGAGATCTGTTTAGTGTATCCCCAACTGATCGACTATGACCAACGAGGACCACCAGTTCTCGATACATTCAAAAACGATGAGGCACTCTCAGAATTCATGGGATTGAGGGATAACATTCCAGAGGGGGATCACAAGGTAGGGTTTATAATGGAGTTGGACACACATGCCTATTACGGGGAAATAATTGAATCCTTTAGTCGTAAAAGTTAGAAACTAAGAATCATATCCAAGTCCTTGAGTGAAAACCACACTGTGGAACTCTCTAACAAGAAAATAGTAAAAAGAAAGGACGTATCCAATGGTGAAAACCTCCCTAAGGCGCCCGAGGATGAAGGATTCAATCTTCCTCTAAGATCTATTCACTAGAAGAAGTCAGTAGTTTTGGCCAAAAAATGCAATCATGTCAACGTAGGAACAGAGGAGACCCAACATATCACATTCTATGAATAATCACTATTATCAGAAGAGCAAGAAGTCCTAGTAGTATTCCTAAGGGAAAGGCAAATAAAATTTGCATGGAGTTATGCTGACATGCTGGGACTTGATCCAAAGACAGTGGTTCATCACTTAGCAGTGTATCCAGAAGCAAAACTTGTCAAACAAAAGCTCCAAAAAATGCATTCTCAAATCGCTTTGTTAGTCAAAATGGAGCTCAAAAAGTTGTTAGATGTAGGATTTATCTGACCAATTGATTATCCAGAATGGGTGTCAAATTTGGTACCTGTTTCAAAACCTGACGGAGCCATCCGAATTTGTACGAACTTCAGAGATTTGAACAAGGCATGTCCCAAGGATGATTTCCCACTTCCCAACATCGACATGATAGTAGACATGACAGTTGGACATGAGATGCTATCACTAATGGATGGATTTTCAGGATACAACCAGATCATGATAGCAAAAGAAGATCAACACAAGACAACTTTCACTTGTCCATGGGGGACCTACTACTGGAACATGATGCCATTCGGCCTAAAGAATGCAGGAGCAACCTATCAAAGGGCCATGACACTGATATTCCATGACATGATCCACAAAATAGTCAAAGACTATGTTGACGAAATTCTAGCTAAGTCAAGAAAGAGACAAGATCATATAGCAACCCTAAGTGCTATCTTTGACAGCCTAGAGGAATACAAAGTTAGACTAAATCCCAAGAAGTATGTCTTTGGTGTACAATTAGGTAAATTGGTAGGATACATAGTATCGAGGTGGATCTGGCAAAAGTAAAAGCAATCCTCGAGATGGAAGCACGAAAGACATTAAAACAACTGAAAGGTCTCCAAGGTAGGCTCCAATCCATTAGAAGGTTCATAGCACAACTGGCGGACAAGTAGAACCCATACTCTAACCTACTCCACAAGGGAGTAGCGTACAAATGGGATACCAAGTGTGAAGAGGCATTTAAAAAAATCAAGGAATACCTACTAACACCACTAGTTTTAATGCCACCCATCCCAAGAAAGCCATTGATATTATATGTTTCAGCAACAACAACAACCCTTGGAGCTCTTCTTGCTCAACATGATGAAAACGGAATAGAGAGGGCTATCTACTATATCAGCAGAACAATGGTCGGTCATGAACTAAATTACTCATTTATCGAGAAAGCTTGCCTCGCAATAGTGTTTGCATCCCAAAAATTCAGACATTACATGTTGGCACACTAGATAAAGCTCATCACGAAAATTGATCCCCTCAAGTATCTCTTATCCAAGGGAATGCTCACGGGCAAAATGGAAAAATGGGTGATGATACTGTCAGAGTATGACATCGAGTATGTAGAGAGGAAAACAATCAAGGGATAGGTTATTACAAATCAACTAGTAGAAGCACCTATTTACTTTGAGAATCCTCTTGTCTCAGAATTCCCAAATGAATCCATTTTTAACCTCAACATAACTGACCATTGGAAACTATACTTCAATGGTTCATACAAACAACATGGATCAGGAGCTGGTGTCTTCTTCATCACCCCACAAGGGGATTGCATACTGAAGTCATACAAATTGGCATTTCCTTGCACTAACAACATAGCAGAATATGAGGCTTTGACTATAGGTCTCAGGATAGCAGTGAAATGGAACATCATAGCTCTCAAGGTGAATGGAGCCTCTCAGTTGATCATAAATCAAGTCAATAATGAATATTAGACTAAGGATGACAAGCTAACTCCATACAAGAAATTGGTGGAGACTCTAAAGGAATCCTTCATTGACATAACATTTGAGCAGATTCCAAGAACCAACAACAGAGCAGCTGATGCCATGGCTACAATTGGGTCCCTTTTAGACATCCCTCACAACGTGTCCAAATATTAATTTTTGATTGAGCAGCTTCTCGTTCCCACATTCGAGGTACTAAAATTAGAATGTGTGTGAAATCATTGGTCCTGGAAATCCTTGGTATCATGACATCTATACATATCTGTGAATAGGAGTCATACCCATTGACCTACCATCGAGCCTCTAAAATGAACCTTTATAAAAAAGGCATCCAAATTTGTGATCCTAGGTGATACCTTATACTATAGAAGCATAGAAGGTACCTTACTACGCTGTCTAAATGCCGAGGAGGCATTAACCACTCTAATCAAAGTTCATAATGGCATATGTGGCTCACACTTGAGTGGAATGACCATTGCCAAGAAACTTCCAAGGATGGGGTATTATTGGCCCACAATGGAAAGAGAAGCACATGATCATGCTAAGAGGTGTATACAATGTCAGTAGTATGGAGACCTCATCCATGCTCCAACTCAAGAGCTTCATCCGATCATCACACCATGGTCCTTTTCGTAGTGGGGACTTGATCTCATTGGGAAAATCACACCCACCTCATCCAATGGCCACAAGTCCATCATAACTGCAACTGAGTACTTCACAAAGTGGGTAGAGGCCATACCCATGACATATATCACTTGAAAGTAGACATCAAAATTTATCTTGAACTATCTCATCTATCGTTACGGTGTCCCACAAGCCATTATCTCAGATAATGGGACACCATTCAAGAACCAGGAGGTTCATGACTTGTGCAAGAAATTCAAAATCTAACATCGCTTCTCCACCCTGTACTGTCCCCAAGGCAATGGCCAAGCAGAAGCTACAAATAAAACCATCCTGAAAATCCTTAAGAAAAAAGTCAATGACACAGGTCGTGACTTGCATCTATAGCTTAATCCCACCCTCTAGGCTTATCGAACAAACATTCACACACCCACTTGCACCACCCCATTCTCCTTGGTTTACGGATCAGAAGTCATACTCCCCATTGAGATCAAGCTCCCATCCCTCAGAATATCATTGCAAAACCTCATCACTGATGAGGACTACTGGGTGTCAAGACTAAATGAGTTGGAGTTATTGGATGAGAGACGTATTGATGCTTTGAATCATTTGCAAGTCTATCAAAATAGACTCAAACGAAGCTACAACAAGAAAATCAGAAGTAGGACTTTCCAAGTCGGAGAACTAGTCTTAAAAGAAAATCAGAAGAATGTCCCAAACCCAAAGAGCAAAGGCAAGTTTGAACCTAATTGGTTAGGACCTTTCATCATCACAAAAAGTTATAAATCAGGGGCATATCAACTATCAACACCCGAGGGGGAACCTCTGCAAGAGCCAATGAATAGCTCCCATCTCAAAAAGTTTTATGCCTAAATATTTCAAGGCATAGAACCAAAAATCCAAAAAAAAACATTAGAAAATGTCCTGAAAAAATGGTTACCTCAGTGAAAACCTGGAAAATAGGCATCTTGGTGACAACAAAAAAATAAAAAAATAAAAAAATCCAAAAAAATTAGAAAAATGATTAAAAAAATAAAAAAATAAAAAATCATCCTCTAGTGAAAACCACTTTGGTGGCACTTTGGACAAGTACCTTGGTGAAAACCTGGCAAACAAGTTCCTTGCATAAATAAGCACTTTCCATCCACCAGGATCTTTATGGCTTGTTCTACACCATCCATCCATATCACTTCCATCATCCATCACATTTAGGTCTTCATCCATCACTCATCCACTCGCATCTGCACCATAGCTTGGTCCTGTTTTTGTATCACGATCCCTCCTAGTACTGCTTGACCCATCCTCAAAGTCAGTTTGTCTTGCCTTTATCAGAGTAGTCTATTGCATCACGCTGGGGGCTTGTTCTCATCAGACCGGATTCATGTATATTCTTAAAGTCCTCAAATCAGAAAATCAGAAAATCCAAAAACATTAGAAAATCAAAAAATCCAAAAAAATCAAAACATCAGAAAATTCAAAAACATCAAAACATCAAAAAATCCAAAAACATGTCAAAAAGTTGGTCAAAATCTCAAAAACAAGGTCGTCTTGTCGAACTACGCCGCTCGAAGCTTGAACGTAGGGCTAGGTTGATCTTTGATCATCCCCCGAGACATTTAGGTCGGTCCTATAGGATTTCATCATAATAAACTAACATCTCATCATGTATATCATCATCTCAGAATTGGTCAAGTCGTCACGAATCTACGTGGTCTCTGCATATAATGTAGGCAAGGCTCGTCTGTTGACCAACCCTCGATACCCCTAGGATTGGCCTTTAGGTTAGTTTCTTGGTCAAAATCTTAGAAAAACCCAAAACATTGGAAAATCAAAAAATCAAAACATTTGAAAATCCAAAAAACCCAAAAAATAGCCTCAAAACATTGAAAAATATCAAAAACATCCAAATATTTGAAAAAATCCATCTGTCTCATCTCACTTACACCGGCAATAAACACCATCCATAATAAACTAATCATCATCCTCAATATTTGGTAGAACAATTGGAAACAAGTCTAGCAGATTACAAGTAGAACTCCAAATGTCGAGTCTAAAGTCTAAGTCAGTGCGTAAGAAAGCTGGTTATCTCTTCATATTGGTAACACATCATCTAAATTGGTCCCATATCAATCATCCCTTAGAACACTTTGGATAAATGAAATGACATGCCACCATCCACTAACATGTCCTAGGATGAATCCTTCCTACAATGGGCATTATCTTTTGGCAATAAGTTTCAGTTGTTATCCTTAGAAAACACATCCTCTCTCCGTTAGCGGTATTGAAGAGCATTAGTTTGTTTGCTTACTTGGTCTTTTTCTTTTGACATATCTTATTTTGCGCTCATTCCAAGGACGTCTTGATGATATCCCAAGATAGAGGATTTAGAGAAATAGGAATGGGGCAATGATCATCATCTTTTGTCTGCTGTGCTTGTTGGACGTCCTTGTAATATAACCTCGGCGAATACTTGCTTTGTTAGGTATGTATGGAAGAGGTGGAGGGCAACTTGTTGACTATTACAGGGATAGGTTTACCTTTCCATGTTTTGGTCTGAGATGTCTGAAACTTCTAAAGCACATCCTAGCAAGGTTTCTGTATGTCAGGTGTGAACAAGAATACTCCTATTTGTTTGTTAGGTCAAAGTCCATCACGCTAGGTACAACTCCATCCTGGTTCCTTATACCTTGATGCATCGTACCACATGTATTATCAAACAAAAATCGGCCCTTTGAAAATCCCAATTCCTCGGCAGGTAATCATCATCATCATCATCATCATCATCTACATTTTCATCATCTTGTGTCTTGTTGAAATGACTTCTTTTCTTACTAATCACGCTAACAAGGTACTATGACAATTGATCATCATCACCATCATCGCCATCGATCCTGCATCCACAAATCATTAGCACATTGCATAAACATATCATATAGGAAACATACACATTGCATTTTAAATCATCATATAAATAGGTTATCATAAACATTCTTCATAGATAGGTGCATACATGTCATCGCATTCCACCCATTACATTACATTGCATCTCATGGCATTTTATCAATCATCACCTAGCATGAACATAAACATTCCATAATCATTTTTGCATAATCATAAGCAATAGGCATATAAGCATTAAGGCATACATATTTTCATAACATAAATGACATCATATCATCACATTACGTTCACATTACGCATTAGCATATCACTTTGCATAACATATCATTGCATCACATACATCATCATTTACTACGTTTAGAATAATAACACTTTGCAATTCATAAAACCATTTCATCATGCATCATCTCACGACCATCACATTCATATTATATCCATTCATAAATCATCTCATATATAAGCATATCCCACACATCATTGCATATACCATAGATCATATCATTTTACATATTAAAATCCATATCACATATTGCATTGACATAAAATAAAACATCATATGGATAAAATCATTTACACATCATATCATAGGTTAGCATAATATAGATCTATTAGTCACAATCATAACATATATATCATTAGAAATAAATGCATCCATAAAAGCATCCATAGCATATAGAAATAAAAGCATCCATAGCATATACAAATAAGCCATCCATGCATAAAGGAGAATACAATACATCGCATCAAAAATTGGCTCATATATATCATTAATCATATCACTGTCATAATACAAAAAATCAATCGGATCACTGTACATATATGTCAATAGGTACAAAATGCCTATTGGGCTATCAAAAATGAGCCCATAAGGCACAAAAGAGTGTCATAATATATGGATCAAGCCCGATCTCTATGAATACTGCCCTCACCCCTATCACCGTGACCCTCTGATGGTCTCTAGCTGGCCCACTCTAAGTACTCAAGAATCCAATCTGCTTTGGGTACTATGTCATGGTAAGCTTGGCGATAGTACTCTATCTCTCAGATAGCATCCCTGTAAGATCATACCAACACTGTAGCCTAGGACAAGGAGACTGTCATACTCTCAATCTGTTGCATGTGGCCTAGCTCTGTGGCTGCATGTAGCTCTGCAGCTTGTCTCTACTACACAGCTTGATCCCTCTCTGCTCTAAGCTACTCTCTCTCAGCCTGCACCTGATCTCTCTCCACTGTCGGTGCCTGAACCTGTGCCTACAGCTGTGCAATCAATGCATCCCGACCGTCTGCCTATACCTGTGGTTGTGCCTATGGCTACATGTGAACCTGAGCCTCACCCTCGGCTCATGGTGGCGGGACTAGTGGATCTTGCTGCTGATCCTGCATCTGGACATCTCCTAGACCTGGAAAAATTGGGGGAACACTTGGTGGATCTTGTCGAATCTTGACCCTTGGTCCCCGCCCTCGTCCTCTCCCTCTCCCCTTGACTCTGCGTGCCTCTGGATCCTCACCTAGAACAGTCAGTTGAAGAGGAGGTCTGAACCAATCTCTGTAGGCCTGTGTGGTGCCCGGATCTACCAAGCCCTGATCATAAGCCCATGGTTGGGCCACCAACTGCCTCAGAGGTAGGAATGCCATGTCCCCATGACACCTCTGTCATGCTCCGTGCAAAGAAATCCACGTAGTCGTCATCTGGCCGATCCTGCGGCTCTCCGAACTAACACTGCATGCGTCCAGGTAGGTACCTCTCGATCATCGTGTGCTTGCACCCCTGCATATATCTGTCCTAGCGGCAATAAAAGAGCTGAGTAGCATCGTAGACCCATCCAGGCTAACCAAGGTATGGAGGCCAAGTAAAGACAAGCATCTCATCTAGGACCCACCTCCAATAGGGGATCCCATGCTCTCCAGTGTGTGTGAAGGACACATCGCCTCTATATTGTGCCATGAGGGCATCATTTGCCCCCATCAGAATTGGAACCATGCATGGACGCAACACAAAAATGTGCTCCCATGCCCAGACATGAAGAAGTGTCACTCCAACCCCCAATGCTCTTCCATCCACGTATACATACTCGTGAAGGTCTCTGTAGAGTGATGCCAGAAGGATAGGCCCCCATGCAAAGTGAACTGGCCTGTCTCGGATCATCTGCTCCCAACAATATCCCCAGCCGGGAATGAAGTATCACCCTTGTCATCTAGGGCAACCAAACCTGAAATAATCACCGCAATCGCCTAGCGGAAGGGAGGTGCGATAACCCTATATCTCTCTAGCTCGATCTGCCCCTTGCAGTAGATAATGTCCCGTGTGGTGAGGACTCTAGTGCAGGACTCGTGTCCCTCATCCATATCGTAGATCACCCAGTGACCATGAATGGGCAATCGAAGAATGAGCCAAATGTCCTCCAAAGTGACAGTCGCCTTGCTAGTAGGGAGATGAAACGAAGACGTCTCGCTGTGCCATGTCTCAACCAGCGTTGACAGCATCCCTAGGTGGGTGCGCATGGGCACTGCGTAAGCAATGTGCCATAGTCCTGTGACCCCTAGTCGATCCTAGTCCCTATCGCTCAGATCCTGTAAAATGGTTGCCAAGTCTCGTGACCAGTACTCCCGAGAGTAGAGCTCCCTAGGCCCGTTTTGCATCAAGGAAAGTCAGCGTGTTGAAATTTTTGCAAAAATCTTGGTCTAACGCTCCAAACTCGCCTCTAGCGGCCCAATTTGTGAAGGTACCACAATTTGAGTTTGCTCAAACTTTGATGCGCGAGCCTAAATTGAACCAAATTGCGCTGTCGCAGTGCACTTTATCACCCAGCATCGCAGTTTGTATGAAAAGGGTGCCGCGGTGGCGCACTTTTTCCAAACTGGCCCGCCGAGCCCAAGCCCAGCGGTGGAGTTTTTAAATTCCAAATTGCACCGCTGTAGCACTAAACAACACCGCTGCAGTGCAAAATGGCCTGGCGTGGCACAAGTTAAATGCCAAGCAATGCTATATAGCGCTGTTGGATGTGAGCTCACTTTTTAAGGGGCTAATTAATGCATGAAATGAAAAAACTGGGCTTGGGTAAAAGTCACATACCGGTGCCTCGATGCCAAGTGGCCGCTGGTATGTCTGGACTCGATCACTGATGTGTAGGGGAAGCTGTCGTTGCGTCATATCGTCAAAATGTCAGAGCTCAAATCTCAGGTTCGCTAGCGGAGGTGTGTGAAAATGACTTGAAAGTGACCCCTCGGGCCCATTTTAAGCCTAAAAATTAGGGTTTTTTTAACCCTAAATGGTTGTTATGCTAGGGTTTTGGACCCTTGAACCTGTTTTTGTCCGTTCGAGGCTTGTTTTTCATTGTTTTATTGCATTTAGACACATTTTTAGCCTCCTAGATCCCTTTTGGACTTGTCAGGTACTTTGTCATCTTTTTTTTCGTGAGATCACACAAAAAATTAAATTTTTCATTTGATCTCTCGGGGGGCATTATAATGGCATGTTTTCTCTCACCAGGCAGCAGTGGGGCAAGTTTTTAAATATTAATTTTTTTTGGCTTTGATCGAGATCGTTTGTTCTTTGAACCAACACAACGAGTGCATTGCTTCAAAGAGGGGCAAAATGTAGAAATGTAAAATATATTGATTGACATCATGCATCCGATCTTGACTTACTAACATCATTTCTTCCTGAATCATCCCTCAGTCTAACCATTTGATCAAATTCCCCTATTTGATTAAATTCATCAATATTCATCTCTTAATTAAATAAATCATTTTATCTAATCAAGTCATCTCTCTTGTTAATTAAATCAATCCATCTAATCTAATTATGCCTATTTAATTAAATAATTAATTTATTTGATTAAATCTCTAAAGTCTATCTATTAAATAAAATAAATTAAAACCTTATTTGATTTAATCTAACACCATCCCTTTTAATTAAATAAATCAAAGTCCTTATTTAATTTGCCTCTTATCATATTTCTCTCTTATTTGATTTAAATAAACCCATAAATTTGAGTCAAATAGGTCGCATCATCTAATCTCTTGTTAAATTAATTAATACTTGATTAATTTAACCTCATCTCATGTCACATCCTCTAGATAATGCAAGTCGCACATGAAAATAGATTTAATTCATTTATTAAATCTCTATTTTCCTCACAAGGCATCTTTTGGAATATTCTCTCAATTTGAATTCAAAAATTCCAAGTCAACATGTACATCCAACAAGGCATTTAAAACCTCTTACATGTTCTTTACCTTGAGCCAAGTGGCATTTATTACATTTTCCTTTCCCTCTTACAAGTCATTTCAACAAATTTGAATTTCAAATATTGGCATTTATTGGCACAAACCCCAAATCTTGCACATGCTTCATCCATTTATAGCTTGACAAGTGGTATCATATCATTGGATGAATGTTAGTCCCACATTGCTCAAATTTGGACATTCATCCATCTTGAAATCCTATAAATAAAGAGCTCATATCCTCATTTATCCATGCACAATTTGAGTAAACTTACTATGTTCAAATCATCAGCAAATTCTATCCATCACCATTGCATTCTTAGCTAGGATTTTTGCAGATTTGGCTTAGAGCTCTTACCATTCATCATCAAAGTGGATCAATATCATCTTCAACATATCAAGATTTCATCATAGGAATTGGGAAAGGTCCAATTTTCACATCAAATTGGCACCAATTCCCCCATGGGATCAAGAGTTTGCTTGCTTAATTAGGATTTAATCTTTATTTTGCTATTTCACTGTGTTTTTCCTTGTTTTTTCTTAATTTGAGATATGTTAATGGATTTCATGGGGAATCCTTGTTTTAGCTTGCAATTTCTTGTCTAACTTGTTTATTCATGTTGTTTTGCATGTACTAGGAAAAGGGTTCGCACAACAACCCATACACCACACATTGGTAACCTTGTGCAAAATCTTACAGAGGAGTACTGAGGCTCTTGCAACATTAAAACCTATAGAGCAGATGGCCAAAATAGTTATAGATGAATTCCAATATATGAAAGGAGAAGATCAAAAGATAAGAACAAGAATAGATTTATTTTATACTTTGAATTAGTGGTTTGTGCCAAAAATATTGAAAGATGATGACCACTTGAAGGACCTGTTGTCAAATAAAGTTGCACCCTTGCTAAGCTATTAACTATAGCAACCTATTGACACATGGGAACACTTCGAGGTTGTGGGTGACCTGGGAATGAAGTGAACCTCTAGATTATGGGTTGGTTCCCCTTTGTGTTATCTTGAGAAAACTAAAGAATGATAAGGAAAAGAGTAAGGAGGATATACTTGAATTTAAAACCTATCACTAACAGGTGATGTACCAAGGATAAAAATATGACAATACTGTAAAACTCACATAAAATCTCAATAGAGCTAAACAATCTCACAATACAAAGATTTATGTCTATAAAAACTAGTCTATGTAAGGTTTCGACTATTCTAATGCTTAACACAAGGAAAGAAAAGATGTTTTCACAGATATAAATGCAATAGAAAGAGATCACTAACATAAACCAGCTTTATGACATAATATTCTTTGCATCCAATACTGAAGGAATCTGATAAAATAGAGAATTACATAGAATTTTATGATGCAACTCACAACCAATACATAAAGATAACAAAGAAAATTTGTGAAGCAAATGACTTTCTATTAAGAAAAAATGAGTCTCTGTGTTACAGATCTATAGTATTCATAAAAAATGAGTTACAAAGTTTGAATAATGCTGTTTCAGCAATCTCCTAACCAAGAACTCCTTTACAAAGAGGAAAAAATGCCATATATACAAGTCAAAAACCAAGAGTGTCGACCCTTGCCTTAGGGTTTACAAAATGAGTCGGTGCCTAGACACGTCGGCCCTAGAAGCATTTTGGAAAGAAGTTAATGAGGCATTTAATGCACATACCCTGCTCATGTCAGTGAAAGCTCGCTCCTGGGCACGACCTTCAGATCTTTTACAATGATCGCATTAACTCACAGCCCTCGTGTCCACCCTCGAGACTTTTTTAGAGTCGCTTTGAATGCTCTGCGGCATGGTCATTAATGTCGACTCACCTTTACCAGCCGACGTCCTAGCTATTATCATGACTCACAGCCTCTTCTTCAGCTTTCCTCTGTAGCTAAATCTTTTTGCAAGTTGGCCCCCTTTGAGAAGCAGCATCAAATCTACCTTGTCAGATTCAAACGTTATTGCTTCACTGAGCTGACCCATGTTGCACACATTCTATCGATCATTCTATATAGGGGGAGTCAATTAGTCAACTGCCTGTGATTTTCCCTAGCGCCTTCTGATTGGTTGAATTTGTGCCACGTAGATTCCTAGATGGTCAAAAGTCACTTCATCAGAATTGCATGTTTGTGAGACACTAACCATGTCTCGCCGATGTGATTATGCATCACAACGGATATCGGCAAAACTTCTAGCTTTCGGGAAGACCTCATGACGAGCCCTTTCACCGAGCGCATTCTGCTCTCCTCGAGCTCCTATCATTCCTTTCGATGAGACTCCTGCGGGTCAGCAAGACCTTCTTTTGAGCTCAGAACACTATGCCGACACTAACTCTCCTCGGCAAGACACCATTGGGTCAGAAAGACCTCTCACCGAGAGTCCCTTTGTTTCAGGGAAAGCTTAATTCATTTCGGGGAGACATTGCCTTGGTCGGTGAAACCTCATGCCGATCTTGCAACTTTCGCTGAGACCTCTTGAGGTTGGTAGGACATCTCCCTGAGACCACTCTATTTCCCCAAGCGTAGATTCCTTCCTTTCGGCAAGACCACCTTTGGTCGGTGAGACATTACACCGACCGAGCCTTCTATCAGTGAATGCAACCCCTTTAGCAAGACTTCACTCTGTCGGCCAGATGTTATACCGATGGAAGAATCTCTTGGTGATACCTCTTTCATTGTTTCTTGAGCTTGAACCCTTTGGCGGAGTCAGAGTCGGGATGAGAACTGAATAGGGACTGGAGCTAGAACGGGGGAAAAACCAAAAAGTTGACAGAACTGGAACCGAAACCAAATCCGGACCTGAAACTTTTCTGAAGTTTCAAGTTTGGATTCTATTCCAATCCCGCTCCCGCACCATACAAAAAGACAACGAGGAGGAAAAAGAAAGAAAAAGAAGGGAAGAAAAACATCCCACAACCAAACGATCAAAACAAAAAGCAAAACGAGCAAGACAGGCGGAATCGGGACCATAACTAAATCTGAACTAGAAACTTCTCTAAGTTTCAGATTTGATTTTAGTCCCAATCCTGGGTCTGCCAAAATAAAGCAAGAAGGAAGGAAGAAAGCCCAAAGAAAGGCAAAGAGAAGGAAACATCCCTCGACCACCGACAGCGAAAAAAGCAAAGAAAAGAAGGGCAGAACCGGGATCGGAACTGGAACAGGAATTGGAACTTTTGGAAAAGTTCCAAGCTCAGCCTCAGTTCCGATCTCGTGTCCTAAAAAATGAAGAAAGTGCCTAAGGAAAAGAAAACCCAAGGCACACAAAAACAAAGACCAAAGGACATCAAAACATAAATGGGATCAGAATGAAAACCGATCCCAGGTGGAACACAGTGGGAGCATAACCGGAACAAAAATAGGACATGGAACTTTCAGAAAAGTTCCAAGTTTGGTTTCAGTCTTGATCCTGAGTCCGCCAGAACACAACAAAAATGGGGAAAAAAGGAAAGAAGAAAGAAACAAAGGAAAAAACCACCCCATGGTCAAACGCAAGGTCAAAGAAGAAAACTAAACACACATAAGTGTGGAACCGAAACTGGAACTTTTTGAAAAGTCCTAATGTTTGGTTTTGGTCCGACTCCGCCTCTGACAGAACAAAAAAGAAAATGGGCCCAAGGAAAAAAAAAATAGAAATGGAAAAAACAAGGCGAAAAAAAGATGAAGATCCACCCAAAACAACATACCTGCACGCTGGGCTCAACCCTTGTGGGAGCCACATTTAATACACATGCCGAATTTTAAAACATAACTTCCCCCTGCAGCTGCAGAAGAAGCAAACAAGTTAGAAAAAAGTAACCCAGATGAAATTGTTCCTCTAGTTGGCCTTCATGAACACTTGAAAACATAGGTTACCCTGCTTGATTGAGCCTGTAGGTGAAAATTGGGTAGCAAGACCTTAATGAATGGAAGAGAAAATTTGGCCAGATTGTTCCATAGTGCATCACTCACATACAAAAGGATGGTGAGTTGAGTCTTGACAGGTTTGACTTAATCATGGATGGAGTAATAGCATTGGATGCTAGATATTCTAAGTTTATCATGGATGGTAGGGCATTACTAGACAACCGATGGAAGATTCACCTTGAAAATATATTGAAAATTTAAGAATACAAATGGCCACATGCTTATACAGTGTACGATTGGGAGTAGAAGTATTTGGGTCCTCCCCCTAAATAGTAGGCCTTGGGGATATCACAATGGAAGAAACACACATTTAGATACACTAATATGGAGAAAAGACCTTGAAAAAATATTCAATGATCACGGGTGCCTTACGAAGATTAACAAAATATGGTGTCACGAGTTCTACACACTTCATTAGTTATCTACTTTCTATGTTTTATGTTTTAAGAAAAACTAATGTTTAGTCTAATTTATACAAAGAGCCATGAATTTTGAAAAGATGCCATATTTTGTAATGGTCTGAAGCTTGTTTCTTCTTTTAAAAAAGAGAAACCAAGACCGAATTTTGATATCATCATCATAGGAATTTATAGAAATATATATGATGAGACTTATGTTATATTGTAAATACTATTTGAAGAAATCAATGGACAAGGTGATTTAATCTAGTGCTCAAATTTTGGTATGAATTATTT
Source organism: Sequoia sempervirens (assembly GCA_007258455.2). Taxonomy (NCBI): domain Eukaryota; kingdom Viridiplantae; phylum Streptophyta; class Pinopsida; order Cupressales; family Cupressaceae; genus Sequoia; species Sequoia sempervirens. Next base: position 15,628 of record VDFB02335819.1, on the reverse strand, counting down.
GTTGATAATACTATGTATGATTGGATTTTTTTATGTATTTTAGCTTGGACTATAGGGGTATATTATGAATTGATATCAATTATTTGTTCATAATCATCTGCATTGTTGATTACATTGTATTGAACATCTTTCTAACTCAAAGAATTACTTCACATTGCATAACTAATAACTAGATGCTGATAGATGACAAAATTTTAATTACAATATTGTTTTTACAAAGTCAACCTAAGCAGTTATGAAATTAATTCACATTGCATAACTATAATTAGGAGTAGCTACCAATTGCATTTTCTTGTCATGGCATTCCATGAGACCACATTTCTTTGAGGCATTTTTTCAAACAACTCACTGCCTTGTCTATGCTACCACATTTTTTATACATAGTTTCTACCAAAGAATTTTATTAAACAATTCACTACCTTGTTTCTATGGCTAAAAGCATAAAACAAGTGCTTTCAAACAATCTATGGATGCTTGGAAAAACCTATCAAAGCATAATAGTAAGCAATAACATAGAAAAGGCAGTGAACTGGTTGAAAAAATGCCTCAAAGAAATGTGGTCTCATGGTGATGGAATGCCATGACAAGCCATAGCAATTCGGTTGTCATGGCATTTTTCATGGCATTCCATCACCATGAGACCACATTTCTTTGAGGCATTTTTGACCAAAGTTCATTTCCTTGTCTATGCTACCACATTTTTCATACATGTCCACCAAAGCATTTTATCAAATAGTTCACTACCTTGCTACTATGGCTAAAAGCCTAAAATTGGTGATTTCAAACAAGCTATGGATGCTTGGAAAAAATATATCAAAGCATAATAGTAAGCAACAAGCTATGTTCTCATGGTTTTTTTTTAGCATGAAAATAAGCATGATTTTATTTACATTTTTTTGCAGAACACAATTTTTTAGCAATTTTGCTATTTGAAATGGGGAAACGTCTTTGTGGTTAGTTTTGTGCATTTTTTAATTGTAGGATTCTCATAGTTAGTAAAAAAGGTAGTTTTCATGAAGGAATGGAAAAGATGCACATAGCCCTTGAATTATACCTGTATTGTGCAATGACATTGAATCAATTTAGCAAACCATTTTTTCTTCATAGGGCAACATTTTCTTATGGAATAGTTGACTGAGACAACTCTTGTTTCAACTGACCACCCTCTCATGAATCTCATTCATATTATAATCTTGCATGATCTTATCATAGTAAAGGTGATTATGACACCACTGGCTGCTATTGCATGGCATTAGTCAAGGAAATCTAGAGGCCACAATATTTTGTGGACATGTTCAATTGAAGCTGGGAGATCTTAAGAGTCCTCTCTCAAATTTTGAAAAGGTTCTAGAGGTCCACCCTAAGAACTGTGAGAGATTAAAAGTTGTAGGCCATATATATGCCCAGCAAGGGCAGGCAGAGAAGGCTTTGGAAATTTTAAGAAAGGAAACTCATATAGATCCACATGATGCCCATGCATTTATCAAGATGGCTGAGTTATTAATATCGATAGACCCGAGTGCAACCTTAGATTCTCTTAAGAAAACAAAGTCTCTTCTGAAGAAGAGTAGAGAACAAGTACCCATTAAACTGTTAAACAACATTGGGGTTCTTCATTTTGAGCATGATGAATTAGAGTTGGCTCAACAAACTTTTATGGAGGCATTAGGCAATGGAATTTGGGTTGAATTCATAAATAAAAGCCCCAGTGCCAATTTTGTAGTTTTTTCTTTGTGCTTTAAGGATATGGAATTCTTCCATCGACTAGAAGAAGGTGGTGTTTCACTTGAGTTACCATGGGATAAAGTCACAACACTATTTAATCTTGCTAGGTTTTTTGAACAACTACATGATACTAAAAAAGAAAATCTTTTATACATGCTAAAATTGTTCATTTTTCTTTATTATGTGGATGCATATCTACGTCTTTCAGCCATGGCTCAGGCTCATAATGAGATCCAAATAAGCATAGAATTGATTGGGGATGCACTTAAGGTGGATAAAAACTCATCGAATTCTTTATGTATGCTTGGAAACATGGAACTAAAAATAGATGATTGGGTTAAAGCAAAAGAAACAATTAAAGTAGCACACCAACTTGTCTTGGCTGATGAAGCAAAATGAAAATTTGATGAAGAATGAAGGATTTAGATGGAAAGGAGAAATCAAGAGGAAGAAATTTGATGGATGATGCAACAAGAGGAGAAATTTGAACGTGTGAAGGAATTATGGAAGAGTAAGTGTAAGGACAAGGATGATGACAATGATGAGCTGGTCAATCTGAGAAGAAAAAAAAGAAGGAAAAGAAGAAAAAGAAGTAGGATAAGGATCAAAAGGCTTATGATTCCTATATGGAGGAACCTGATGTTTCCATGGAAGATGAGGAAAATTATATGAGTGATAAGGCACAAGATGATGTAGAAAATGCCCATGATCTTCTTGCAGCTACAAGTCTAGAAGACTTTGATGATGGCGAGACAAATTCTCCAGTTTCAACAAAATCATGAAGGATACATGCATACACTGATTCTGAAGATGATGAACCATTGCAAAAATAGAGTCCAAGAGAAGATGATCCATATGATGATGATGTCTAGGTTTCCCGAGCTTTAACCGAACTTAGCTCCGATTTTCCAAAAGAAAAATCCCCAAGGCCCATGGGAAATGAATGATGATCATTTGTATTTCAACAGACTAAAACAGGTTGCCCATAAAAACAAGAAAGAGGCAAAATGAAAAGATAACATACAAATGATTCATTTGAGGTTTTTGATAAGATCTCATTTAACTATGTCAAATGGATTTGGAAGGGAGAAAACATAATTGATTGACTAAAATTTTGACATAGCCTATCCATCATCATTGTATGCATCATCTTCCCTTGGAATATATTGAAATTCAAATGATCATCATTCATTTCCCATTGGGAATTGGATATTTTTCTCTTGGAAAATAGGACCTAGGTTTGGTTAAAGCTCAGGAAGCGTAGAGATCATCATCATATGGATAATCTTCTCTTAGACTCTATTTCTGCAATGGTTCATCATCTTTAAAATCATAGTATGCATGTCTCCTTCATGATTTTGTTGAAACTGGAGAATTTGTTTCATCATCATCAGAGTCTTCTAGACTTGTAGCTGCAAGAAGATCTTGGGAATTTTCTGCATCATCTTGTGCCTTATCACTCATAATTTGCCTCATCTTCCATGGCAACATCAGGTTCCTCCATATAAGAATCATAAGCCTTATGGTCCATATCCTTCTTTTTCTTCTTTTGTTTCTTCTCAGAATGACCAACCTCATCATCATCATCATCATCCCTATCCTTACACTTACTCTTCCATAATTCCTTCACATGTTCAAATTGCTCCTCTAGTTGCATCACCCACCGAAGTTCTTCCTCTTTATTTCTCCTTTCCATTTGAATCTTTTGTTCTTCATCAAATTTTTGTTTTGCTTGATAAGCCAAGACAAGTTGGTGTGCTAATTTAATTATTTCTTTTGCTTTAATCTAATCATCTTTTTTTAGTTCCATGTTGCCAAGCATACATAGAACATTTGATGAGTTTTTATCCACCTTAAGTGCATCCCCAATGAATTCTAGGCATGGTGCATTGTAGAAATAGATTCCAAGAGAAGATGATGCATACAATGACAATGGATAAGCTATCTCAAAATTTTAGTAAATCAAATATGCTTTGTCCCTTCCAAATCCATTTGACATAGTTAAATGAGATCTTATCAAAAACCTCAAATAAATCATCTATATGTTATCTTTTCAGTTTTCCTCTTTCTTGTTTTTTATGGGAAACCTATTTTAGGACTTCTTTATTTTAGAACATTTTATATGCCCTTCAATGTATTATGCTTTATCTTTCTATCAGACTCTAGATTAAAAGAACCTATAATTGAAAATAAGATTAATTCATCTATTTTTATTTTATAGTCCCAAATAGGTGGATTAAATTATGCTACTGTTAAACAAATCTTGTAGAATGTAATTTCCCCTTTTCGAAATGAAACCAAGTTGAAACTCAAATGCTCATCATTCATTTCCCATGGGCCTTGGGGATTTTTCTCTTGAAAAATAGGAGTATAATAATAACTCAAGAGGATTTTAATTTCATAAAAGCGACCACTTAAGTGTTGGTACGAAGACCAAGAAATGTTTATGTTGCAAATGGCACAACCATTGTGCTAGTTGAAAGGGGTCAATTTGATATTACAAAGGAATTTTTTACATAGGTACAAGAAGCCATTGCAGGAAACATATTTGTTCAAATGCCTAATGTGTGGGTAAATCTAGCACATGTTTACTTTGCACAAGGATGGTTTGTGCTTGTAGTGAAAATGTTTATCTTGCAAATGAGGCAACCATTGTAAAGTGTTGACATAGAGACCAGGAAATATTTATGCTGCAAATGGGGCAACCATTGTGCTAGCTGATAGGGGTCAATTTGATATTGCAAATAAAATATTTACACAGGTATAAGAAGCTACGGTAGGAAACATCTTTGTTTAGATTCTTGACGTGTGGGTAAATCTAGGACATGTTTACTTTGCACAAGGATAGTTTGCGCTTGTAGTGAAAATGTATCAAAATTGTTTGAGGAAATTCTATTTTGTCATTGACACCCAAATTTTATTATATTTAGCTCAAACAAATTATGAAGCAGAACATTGGCAAGATTGTAAAATAGCATTATTAAGAGTAGTAGATTGTAATGAGCATTTCAAATTTGCATTTAATGTAATGATGGTTTTGAATTACCTCTGAATTCCTTGCAGAGGGCTTCCCCAAATCCGATTTCACTACAGAGGACCTCGATGAATTCAAATTCATTGCAACAAACTCTAAACTCCTTTCCCTTGCCCGCCTATTCAGAAGTCTTGAGGTCCTCTTCGAATCCTTATCGCCCATGCAAGTAGCTACTATAACTGATCAAAACACCTCATTCTAGGCTAACGAATGAAGTGAGGTCTGCAATGAATGAATGAATCAAGGTCAAGTGAGATGAATGAATCTACAATGAATGTGAATAATTGCACCAATACATTGCTCACATGAATACATCACGCCAATATTTGGCTGACTTGTTTTTTAAATTTTTTATCTAATTTGGATTTGATGACTAACTATTTAGTCATTTTTATTTCTGTAACTAAATAATTTTTTAGTCAATGACCAAATTAGTCATTTATTTACTCATTTATAGCTAAGTTTCAAAAAAGGAGTAGAATTTAGTCATTTTTAGTTGTTACTTGACTAAAATTTTTAGTCACCTAGTCATTTATTTGCCAAATTCTACTATTGTATAGATCATTCACCAATATTATCAGCAATTTCACAATTCCAAGCAAAAGGTGTAACACAAAGTCTACACAAATAAACTTGAAAGCCCTCCAATATCAATTAATAAAACACTGCCAATCCAATAATAAGATAAACTAATGTGAAAGACATAAGAAAATTCACATTCATTGAAATTGATCCTTGACACAAAGTTTGGTATGCAATTTAGCCTTCTTTATGTTAGTGTAATTAATATTTAATTACACTTGTATAACTTTACTTAGGTAGTATTTTAATTCCTAGGTTAATTATTCTCATCCTTATCTTGTTGAGCTATCTTGTTGCTCAAAACAAGATTAGGGTTATGCATACTTTGCTTTTATAAAGAAAATCATCTCATGTAATTATGAATTCCTGAATAATATTATTTGCACATCTTTTTGCAATAGCTTTGCTTTTTCTATTTTTCTCTTTCGTGGAAGGCTTTTCTGGTTTGCATGTATGATCTTGATTTCTAACATGGTATCAGAGCCTTGATTTGCAACCCCTTCTCAGATTTATTGAGAAAATCATTGCAAATTTCGTTTGGGATTCCTCGAGGGTTTCATGCCTTGAGTTCATCTATGTAACATTTTGGATCAGATCGAGCTTGACCATTGGATTCAAAGCACTAGAAAAAGTTAGGATTGGATTTTATTTTGCATATTTTGGTCATCATTTTCCAGATCTATGAGGGTTTCAAGCTTGAAGATTTTTTGCAAGCTTTAGGGGTAGTCGATTTTTCAAAGAATTTTGGGCACAAACAGAGGTCACCATTGCGTTTGCAGTGGCCAAAAACCCTAAGATCACTTTTCGTTTCATCTATTTTGGAGAAGTTGGTTCGGAAGGAAAATTTTTTTTCCAAGGAGGCCATACGGCCTCCCTAGCACGCTCCCCGAGGCACGAAAATAAAAAAAGTTCTTTTTTTGGGGTGTGTGTCACTGCTTGCAATTTAAAGAAATTCTGCACCAGTTAGCCGCTACCACCAGGCTCCACTACCCAAGTACCATCGACCATCCTAGCCCTAGCGGGCTCCTTTGTATGCACTACTGATCATGTGGAGGACCGTGCGCCAAGCTCCTAGCTCCTGAGCGCCCTACTAGTCACCGCCGGTCACATTGGGGACCAAGCGCTATGTGCCTAGCCCCCGACCGACCCCTTAGCAGAACTGGCAGTCATATTGATGACCAAGGGCTCCGCCCTAACCCCCAGTCTACTAGCCCTTGGTCACGCACAGGACCAGGGGCTTATTTTTTAAGCCCCTTGGGCCGCTTGTAGGCCTTATTGGGCCTTTTGGAGCAACTTTCAATAAATCGGGTGTATTTTTTGCATACAGTGTCCATTTTTCACAAACAAGATACCGTTAGGAAGCTGATTCTGACGCCAATCTAGTGGTGAAGGTTTTTTACCAGATTTTGCTCCAGTTTTATTTTGTAGGTCCTTGAACTCAGATGAATTATTTTTTCTTTGAAGGGCATATCTTTTGACTCGGTGATCCTTTTTTTGCCATTCTTGTGGCATTGGAAAGCTGGTTCAGTCCTCTACATAGATCTAAGGTCTATTTTTATTTTATTTTTATGCATGTTTAGCATTCTCTCCTTTTACAATCATTTGGTTATTGTAATAAATGAATTGAGATAAAGTTCCATCAGGGGGGTTTCTTGCATAATAATCTGATTAGAGTGTGCATGCACTTTGATCTTCATCTTGTTTTGATGGAAACTCACATGGGTTATATTTGGTTTCTTAGTTTCTTTTGGACCATCTTGTCTTTAGCTTGACACATATTAGATTCACATTGGTTCACACTTCAGATTGGGAGTTTATGGTTACTGATCCACATTGGTTCAGATCCTTCTCAGTTTGAGGGCCATGTTTTTATGGTTAATGTTCCAGAGTCTTATGGTACTTGTTCCCATGGAAGAGTTTTAGTCTTAGTTTGGCATCGACATCGAGATGCATGGTTTCTAGATTCTATCATCATTTCATCTACTATTGCTTCATAGATTCCAGGGTTGTTCTAGTTTGTGAGTTTTCCAGTGTTCCATGGCATCGGGTCTACTGTCACATTATTATGATTCCGCTTTGGTTTCTTGTAGACAAAAGTATCTTTCCTTTCTTGTAGGATTGTGGTTCTAGTGTTACTCCACAGTGTTCTTCCAATGCTTCTTTGCAACAGTCATCTCATTGTAGGGGGGTTTTTTCCCACTGGGTTTTCCTTCTCTACCTCATTATTGCATTTGTACATGGGTACCTAATCAAGCATTGTTTCCGGGACCCATTCATGCTTTCTTGCATTCATCTTAGTTTTAGGTGCATGATTTTTTAGTCTCCCTAAGTTACACTTATGGGGGGTGTTAGTGTAATTAATATTTAATTACACTTGCATAACTTTACTTAGGTAATATTTTAATTCCTAGGTTAATTATTCTCATCCTTATCTTGTTGAGCTATCTTGTTGCTCAAGATAAGATTAGGGTTATGCATAATTTTCTTTTATAAAGAAAATCATCTCATGTAATTATGAATTCCTGAATAATATTTTGCACATTGTTTTGCAATAGCTTTGTTTTTTTTCTATTTTTCTCTTTTTTGGAAGGCTTTTCTAGTTTGCATGTCTGATCTTGGTTTTGAAAACTTTATTGATTGAAAATAGTTTCACAATATGAATTCAAAGTCTCAAAATTTCTTTAAAAATGAGCAGCACTTCATTGCATTAGACAAAAGGTCCTTAATACAATAGAACCCTCTCATATTTATAGATGAGAGAAGAGAGATAATCTAGGAAAAAACCTAACTAACTATTGAATTATTCAACTTTGAAGTTCAAAATTATTGGAGGACTTCAAAATTGTTACATGTATTTACAGTTTTACAAATAACATGTAATTTTTCTTCAACTTACTAATTTTTTTTGTAAATTACTAAAACATGGAAATTAATCTAAGGCATGATCAACTTCCTTCAATGTTTTACATCAGGAAATCATCATACTTCTTCAACATGATCTATACTTCATCATCTGACATTGAAATATTCTTGATGATTCCTGAAGCTCTTGACATTGAATCTTTGATAGTATTGTAAGCTTTTTCATGTCTCCCAATATACTATTTTAGATTCCTCAATGATAGTTGAAGGTGAAAAATTCAATCCATCAAGGGAGTTAAGAATGCTTGAGATCTTCAAAATCCTTTTGGATCACCTTAGTAAACTGTTGGATCATATTGTCTAGGGAAAGAAACTTTTGTTCATCATCTTGTAACTTGCATGGGAGTTCTTCAATCTTGTTTATTAGCTACAAGTCATGTTCTTCACTGATCTCTCACACATATTGTAAATTTTCATGCAAGTTAGTAAGCATGGTCTCTTTGTGGATCAAGGATTCCTCAGTCTCCACATACACATCTCGGTTGGGAATAATCCAAAACTCTTCCAATCTGTCTATTTTGAGTTTCTTCATTTTAGTCCAAGATTGTACTTTATCCCCTATGCCCTTCCCTTGAGAGAAGTCATTCATGACACCATCCAATTTCTCTCTTATGTTATCCATCTTCGTCAACTTTTCCATGGCTGCTTGCTCCCAGTGTATTCAAATGATAAGATAATCAACAACAATCATGCCTCTTTCTTGTGCCTTTTCAACCTTCTAAATGATAGGATTCTCGGTATCAATGATAATTGCCTCAGGTTCAATGATTTCAGAAGACTTAGTAATCTTTTGTAACACTTTTGTGAGCATTTCTATCTTGTCCTTATAATGATCCTTCATCTTCTTCTCTTTGTCATATTTTTCAATAAGAGATTCTAAAGCTGATTGAACATCTACTTTTGCACTCTCATGAGTTATTTTTCCCAAATCAACCTTTGTGATAGAATACTCTACAAGATCTACCTCTTCATGAATTTTATATGGAGGAGGCTGAGCTATCTTTGCATACTTGTGACCATCCTTCTAAAAAATCACCCTAGAAAGGGTCTTTGCTTTCTTTTTAGCCCTTGTCTTTGTTGTAGCAAGTTGTGTAAAATCAAATTCATCTGGAGAGATGGCCTCCTTTCTTCTGTTCAATGCTTTTGCGGACAACCATGGTGGGAATGGAGAACTTTCTTCAACTTGAGTGGCCATTGGATGAGAATTAATAGTTGTATCTACAAAGGTTGTAGTCACAATTGGGGAAGTGTTAGTCAAAATGACCCGAGGAATTTCAACTCTAGAAGCTTACAAAAAATCATTTAGAAATTGATTCAAATCAAAATTTGATGTAATATCAAAATATGGAGATGAAATCCTAGGTAATGAAATTGGAGAACTAGTTAAATTTCCTAAACCTTGCCTTGGACTTTCAAAAGGTAATCCTGATATAGGTGAAGAATGCATGGAATCAACCAAAAAATAAGATATCACAACACTTGTGACCATAGGAGGAGGATTCTCAAGGATTTTAGATGAGGATGTTGTCATTGGAGGAATAATGGAAGAAGTTACAATATTGCTAAGAGGGGATGAAATACTAGGGGGTTCCTCATGAACATTTTCATGGGGAGACATTTTTGCTTCTTCATGAACTTCCTCTTCAATCTCTTCTTATTCTTGCACATGTTCTTGAGTATGCTCCTTATGAGCCCCTGTAGATGACCTTTCTACAAACTTCCCAACCTTCTTACTAACCTTGACCACAAATTTGATTCGGTGCTTTGAATTTTTACTTGAACTCGGAGCATCATTCCTGTTTTAGGTTCTTAACTCTAATCTTTTACTTGCTTGAACCTCAGCTTAATCTTCTGATCCTATAAAGAAAGGCTTTAATTGAAGATCTCTTTCATCCAACCAAAAATTAGTGTTAGTTAAGATTGGTTGGAACCTTTTCCTAATTGATATCACCTCCTTTTGTGATCACTAAATCGGAGGAAGAGGTGCAACTACAATATTTTTCCTTTCATATTATTCATTTAGAACATTATCTCCATCCTCCATATCTTATAGAACATCTACAAGATCCAACTCTTGTATTTGATCTAGAGTAAGCCTACAATAATCAAATCTTCTGATTTCCCTTTCCATTCTTATATCAACCCAAATATCCTCAATCGGATGAACATGAGTGAAATCCATTTTGACGCAAGCCTTCATCCCTCTGTAGTTAAAATTTGACCTTTCCTTAAACAAATTGATTGTTACTTGTTGCATTTTAAATTCAACTACTTTGGCCTTATGAGAAGTTAGAACTGAATACCTTCCAATTGATATGGGAAATTTAAAAAGGTCTGGTTTATGAGCATTCATCCTTTGATTGTGAACAACTATGATTTGTTTACATAGCTCCATCAAGATGATCTTATCATTGGGATATTTGGGAAGCATGTATGGATAGCTTTCATAGCATCCTACTTTCAAATAAGTGAAAGTAGGAAACTATAAAAATAAACATCCATATTTATTCACTATTTTCTAGGCCTCATCGAACACCATCTTATTTTCCAACTAAGGATTGAAAGCACATAGGAGTGGCCCAAAAAATGTATCATTCACCCTTCTAAAATGATTAATGCTTCCCTTAAGAGTGATATGTGGAAAGTATTTCTCGACTGGCACAACCTTTCTATCACCTTCAGTAGACAATACTGGAAAGTTTCTTATGGAGGCTACAACATAGACCAAGTATGAGGTCATATAAAACTTATGAGTTTTGTGTACTTGAGTCAATTGCTCATGAAGAGCATTTATGATTTCCTCCCCCCAAGAGATATGTTGTTTTCCCCTCATAATGAACTTGAGATATTGAACATCCAATCTTCAAAATAGAATGAATTTGACAAACCATGCACTTTGTTGAGAAGAGTGATGATGTCATTTACCTCTTCAATGTATTCACTTCGAGGAGAGTTCTTTGGCCATCTAGTAATACCTATTATAGATTCCTTCAACCATTCACTATTGATATGTCTTCTTGCGGAGTCAGGATCTTTCTCAAATTTTGCTTGTGAAAATTCCCTAGAAATCTCTAAATTTGATTCAACATTTGGGAATTTGAACATACTATAAAAGAAATATGCTCCTAGATCCATTTATCACTTTTCCATTAGAGTCCCTAACCTTTCTGTCATTTCTATTATAATGGATAGCTACTTGTAGCATAAATTTTGGATTCTGGGTAGCCACTGGGAAAGAAGCTACAAGGTGTAGGCCACTGGAAAGTACCAACTTCATCCCTTTTAGAACCTGATTATTTCTTAGTTCTTTCCACATACTCTTTCATATCCACATGACCAATTTTAGTATCCCTAATCTCATCCACATTTGATGTGACCACAATAGGGGGAGTACACCTTGGTCCAACATCTAGTCAATTTTCTCTGCTTTCGGATGAGCTAATACACCCCACAATAAAATAGGAGCTTAGCTCTTACTCATTTTTTTAGGAGGAAGCGGTCTAATGGAAACATTGATTGAAAATGTGTTTCCCTCGTAATGATGTTCAATCACCCTTTGGGAAATCGGTCAAAATGAACAACTATATGGAGGGGGTTGGGGAACTGAATTCAGGTTAGTCATTAGCAGAAAATTGACTTTGAAGGAATGCAAAGATGATATCTTGATATGTGTGTACAAAAGAACTATAGAATAGGATTAGCATGATTTAAATGTTATGACAATATTGCATTACAAAAAAAAGCTAATTATAGATAATGAAATGACTGCATGGAAACTGGGGTTTAAAGCACAATGGCACAAGAAACAAAACATTAATGGTTAATTTGTCAAGATGGAAAGATTTTTAGTGTTAGGAAAATTTGCATGAAAATGGGTGAATGAGATGAAAAACTATGGAAATGATTGCTTAATCAGCTTGTAATGTCATAAAAAAGAACCAACATCACACTTGGGATAGTTCATAGGTTTTTTGTAATTTTAGCAAAAATTGCCACTTTTACAAGCATTGAAAAGGCACGGTAGTTTTACAAAATTGGTGAAAAACACTGATCGTACAAGTCACTTTATATTGGTTTACTTTTTGGGTCAAAAAAAATTGTTGACACTATAAGTGGGGAAGAATCTTTAGACATTTCTTGTTGGGTTAGGGAAAAACCCTGAACCTAGAAGGAGTAACTAATGTTGAGTTTTGCTAACGAACATACCAGAGTGCACTTGTTAAGAAAAGTGCAGATAGATGACTTGTATGATTGGAAAAAAATGTCGATACTACAAGTGTTTCTTGGGTCTTTTTCTTGTGCACCCAACATTTTAAGCCAACCTTAAAAAGGAAAAGGAAATTATGTTCCTTCGGCAAAATACGTCGAATTGAAAATCCTAAACATTACTCTTCACAAGGAAGGAAATAAATCCTGACTCGAGAGAAACAAGTTACAAATGTTGGAGTTTAAAACCTAAGTGGGCAGAGTAAACTTGGAAAGAAATGAATGAAAATAGTCATTACACATTCATTCAAAGGAAAAATGAGGGTATAGATAGAAAACGGGTGTGAATAGGGAAATTTTTCAAAGAGGCTAGGGCATGAAGTAAACATACACAAATACCATGAAGAAAATAAGGAAGAAAACGAGCAACAACCATTCCGATTTGAAAAACAAGATTTTACTTAGCAACTAATGTGCAACAAAGGAATAACCATCATAGAATAAATATGAACCCTAATAGAGACAGGGAATGGATGAAATGAAAACATACTTGAAAGTGAAATGAAAACCCTAACTTGAGATCTGGTGAAAATCCTCTTAAATATTCTTCAAATCGGTGCTAGAGATTTTAAACCAGGTCCACAATGCTCAGAGAGAAGAAATGAAAAGGGAATCAGAGCAAAGATGAATTAAAAAGACTTTAAAAAAATGATTTATAAGGAAAGTAATGGATAATAAATGAATGGCACAAAAAAATAAATTGGAGGAGCAAAATTTTTTGGCACGTGGTGTAAAAGTTTAAGGGTGGAAAAAATCAACAAAATTGAAAACTTACCTATGATCATTTGTATAGTCCGAAATTTTTTCTGACTTTACAAGTAATTCAATTTTTTTAGAAAAATAAATTGTAATTTCAACATTTTTTGCCAATGCTACAAATAAACCTCAATTTTTTTGCAGAAGCAGGGAAAATTCCCAAAATTGCAAGGAACAAACATTCTAACACTCAAATACAATTTGACAAAAAGCGAAAAAAGATAAAATATGAAAAACCAAAAGAGGAAAACACTTGAATAAACATTTTGAGAGTAAGGACTACGCACGAAGGAAGATTGAAAATCGCCTCGTTCTACATGCTTATAATCTGTGAGACTATGAAATGGTCTCGTTTTATAGGGGTTATCCATGAATTAGGCTAGTTGAATTCGAGGATAACATGTATGTACAATGAACACTCCTTGTATATATAGGAGAAGGAGGATTTAGGAAGGTGAAACATAAAGGCTGACTAACCCTCTAAGAGATGTGAAAAACATAGTAGAGAACTTGGGACAAGTGTGAAGGCATGTTTCATGTGCTTATGAGGTAAGACAACTAAACCTCTAAGTGAAATTAAGCTACTATGAATAGAACTACTTGGTGTAGGAACTAGATAAATCCTAACTAGATGCATAAAGACATTTTTCACACTAACAATAGGATCACAAGGGTGATTAGGAGGATTGCATGTATCTTGGGATGTAAGGGGATCAACATATGGAGATGAGGGGGAACTTTAATCTTGAGATGTAAGGGAATTATGAGATGGAGTGGAGGGGATGGTTTGATCTTGAGATGAAAGGGGATTATGAGATGGAGTGAAATGAGTGCTTATATATTGAGATAGAATGGGATTGTGAGATCGAATGGAGGTCATGTTTTGAGGGTAATTTATGATATAATTATTTGGATTAAGGGATTAACATAGTTGGATATGCTTAGAGGAAATAAGGGAGGATGGAGGTTTTGACATTACTATCAAGTAGTGCATGGATGTAATGTAGGAGTGGTGCACATGGATGAGAAGAGATTTTAGAAGTTTATGGATGGAAATTTTTTTGTTTGAGGCATTGGGGGAATTTGGTAAATTTTGGAGATGGAGAATAAGGACATGGAGGTTGATGCATGATATGGAAATACTTCACAACTTTGTTTATGTAAGTGGATTTAGGTTTCCTTTACTATTAGTCCTTGGAGAGGATTATGAATGACATGGAATGATGTGGATTTTAAGGATTTGGGAGATGAGAAATTGGAATAAGGAGTGGAGGTTTCAATGGATTTGTGGATTGAGGATAAGGATGAGGGTCTTGAAAAGGAGTTAGAGATGGGGATTTGGAATGTGGATGGGGTTGAAGGGAAACTTTGGATAGAGGGTGGTTTCACTTGTCAAAAAAAGGGGAAGGATGATCAACATAAGGTGAATTTGAATTTGATGGAGGTGGGGAGTATGTAATCTTGGAACCAATACTAAGGAGGTATTAATCCATGAAATATTTATCATTGTTGAAGTGGGAGGTGAGGAAGTATCTCAACAGGTTATGGGGGTTGAATTTGAGACTAATGGATTTTTGCAAGAATTTTAAGTTTAATGGATGGGGAGTGGTCTTCTTGATCTACAAGACTCTCATTATCATCATAAGGATTATATTTGGTTGGTCAACAAGACTAACCTCATCACTATCAATGATTAGTGGAGACTTGTATAAAATGAAGGAATAATGTTGTATGAGATTGGGATGGAAGAAGGTAGAATATAATATTTGATGAGGATGAATAGTATTAGATGTGGGACTAATTTATAAAATCTAAAATTTTAGGTTAGATTAAACTCAAATTTGGGATAAGATGGTTAGAATGTAGGAAGGCTAGGGTTTATTTGAGAAGTGGATATAATATGATTGATTTAAGATTTACAAGATGAAGTTTGATTATATTTGGAATAAAATTTGCATTATGACTTGGATTATACTTGACTAAATATGCATGGATAATTTACTATCATTTAGATGAAGGTGGATGCAAAGTTGGATTGGGGGAAAGGTTTGATAGAGAGATGGTATGAGGATAGAATATGGGGATATTAGATTTGATTGTGGGATACAGTTTGGAAAATGATATTTTGTGATTAATTTTAGATGAGATGGAGACTATAATATTCAAATAATGAAGTAAAACCTAGTTGGTTGAGAAGGTTGGATTTTGATTTGGAGGAGGAAGTGAAAATTAGGTTAATGGATTAGAAATGGGTTGGGGATTTAAAGGATGGGATTTGAGGATGAATATTAATGATTAATTTTGATTTAGGATTGAAATAAGATAGGTTGCACTAAGATACAT
>VDFB02335818.1:0-29778 GCA_007258455.2 Sequoia sempervirens | reverse complement strand
GGGTAGAGGGGAGAGAGATAGAGGGAGCGACTGAGAGAGAGACCTAAGAGAGGGAGAGGGGGTAGGAGGGAGAGACTTGAGAGAGAGAGAGGGAGGGAGTGGGAGAGAGATAGAGGGTATAGGTTAATGGTAGAGGGTAGATGGTTTAATGGTTTAGGGTTTAAGGGTTAAGGGTTATGGATTAGGGTTTAGGGTTAAGGGTAGAGGGAGAGATATAGAGGGAGTGAGGAGGAGAGAGAGACCTAGAGAGGGAGAAGGGTAGGAGGGAGACTTGAGAGAGAGAGAGAGTAGAGGGTAGAGGTTTTAAGGGTTAAGGGTAGAGGGGAGAGAGATAGAGGAGCCAGAAAGAGAGGGAGTGGGAGGGAGTGAGAGAGATAAAGGGTAGAGGGTTAAGGGGTAGAGGGAGAGAGATAGGAGTGATTGGAGTGAGATACTTGAGAGAGATAGAGGGAGTGGGAGAGATAGGAGGGTATAGGGTTGATGGTAGAGGGTAGAGGTTTATATGGGTTTAGGGTTTAAGGGTTAAGGGTTTAGGTTTATGGTTATGGGTAGAGGGATATAGATAGAGGGAGGAGTATGTGAGAGAGAGAGACCTGAGAGAGGGAGAGGGGGTAGGAGAGAGAGAGAGAGAGAGAGAGAGAGAGAGAGAGAGAGAGAGAGAGAGAGAGAGAGAGAGAGAGAGAGAGAGAGAGAGAGAGAGAGAGACAGAGAGAGAGAGAGAGAGAGAGAGAGAGAGAGAGAGAGAGAGAGAGAGAGAGATGGGGTGGTGGAGGGAAAGAGATAGAGGGAGTGGAATGAAAGAGAGATACCCTAGAGGGAGAGGGGTGTAGGAGGAGAGACCTTGAGAGAGAGAGAGGGAGGAGAGAGAGATAGAGGGTATATAGGGCTAATGGTAGAGGGTAGAGGGTTTTAAGGGTTTAGGTTTTAAGGATTAAGGGCTTCAAGGTTTGTGGGGTTAAGGGTAGAGGGAGAGATATAGAGGGAGGAGGAGTGAGAGAGAGACTTGAGAGAGGAGAGGGGGTAGGAGAGAGACTTGAGAGAGAGAGAGTAGAGAGGATTTAAGGGTTAAGGGTTTAGGGTTTAGGTTGGAGGGTAGAGGGAGAGATAGAGGGAGTCAAAGTTGAAAGAGAGGGAGGGAGGGAGGGAGATAGATAGAGGGGAGAGGGGAGAGAGATAGGAGTGATTGAGACACTTGAGAGAGAGAGAGAGGGAGAGAGAGAGGGAAAGAGATAATATTTAAATATTTTATATATTAGTAATATATATATATATATACAATAACTAAAATATAGAAATAATATTTAAATATTATACATAATAATATAATATATTATATATTATACATAATTCCGTAAGAGATTATCATAAATTGTATATTATATATTAAATTATAAACTATATTGTATATTCTAAACTAGATATATTAAAATAAACTATAAACTATTTATTGCATTTTTTAAATCATATATTATAAACTATATTACATTTTTTTAAATCATATATAAAATATATTAATCAGATATCCGATATTTCTGACAAAATCCTTATTGCCTAGGGGTTAGCCGCAGGCTTGATTTGGAATTTGGCTAGGACATGCCATTCCTAAGAAGTCAACACAAAAAACATGTTTAACAACTTACCTTGCTTTTCTAGACTTCGCCCATGTGGCTGACAATTTTTTTTTTACCCAAAATTGATGAAATGAAAAGGGTTTCTAAAGGAGATTCTTAGCTTTCCACCAATATAAATTATGCTTTACTTTGAATTTAATAAATAATTATTATTCATTTTCTATTAGAATTGTGACTAAAGTCCTGATTAATAGGCTGATTGAAAAACATCTAGAGCTTTCAAACGGTATCACATTTTTTGAATCCAAAAAATGCATCACATTTTAGGCTTTGTCTACTATGGATTAAAAAGAATAATAATTTCATGAAGTTTTGACCAAGTTAAGGTGGTCAGACATATGAGTTTTTTTATATTTTTTAAAAGTTGTAATAAAAAATTCATAATTAATTATTTACTTAGAAAAAAATTACAAAAAGTATGCATCACATCGGGACATGAGTCCTCTACTTATATCTAAAATCTTATAAAAAAATATTATCATTTTATTGTGGTTAGGGTGGTCAGACAGACACCTACTTAGTTTTTCCCTGAAATTTAAGTACTACTACATTGAAATTTCAAATTTTCACCAAATAGATTTTTTTCTTTTTTAAATGAACCTAGTAGTTTAAAAACTACATTTAATTTGCTACAGATTCTATTCTTACATATTTTTGAAATAATATAGATAACTTATTCAAATTTTTACGTCAAGTTGCCTAACTCTGATTTTTATGAATTTTCATTGCCACTTAAGGGCCTGTTTTTTCCATGATGATCTTGCACATACCCGTTACTTTCAATTTTTTAAATTTGTTTGTCCTGCTCGTAAGATATCCATATGTAGGTTTTTCACCCGAACAATTTTCATTTACACGCCTACTCCTGGTTGGTGCCAAAATGGGAGCTTTGGAACAGGGTATGGACATCCATCGAAACGTATTATTTTCATATATCACAATTATGTATGCAAAGATGTGGAAGCATAGAGAAGGCACATGAATTTTTTGATCAGATACCTCAAAGAAATGCGGTCTCCTTGAATGCTATGATTGCAGAATATGCACAAAATGTATTTGTTGAAAAGGATTTAGAAACTTTCAACAAAATAAGATTGGCAGGTGTAAAGCCAAAGTTCGTAGCCTCTACCAGCATCCTCATAGCCTGTGTGAAAATGGGAGCTTTGGAACAGGGTATTGATGTTCATCAAATTATGAACGATAAATAGATGTTGTAGCTACAACTACCTTGGTAGACATGTATGCAAAACGTGTAAGCATAGACAAGGCACGTGAACTGTTTGAAAGAACACCTCCAAGAATTTTGTTCACATGGTATAACCGGATTGTCGGATATCCAAAATGTGGAAGCATAGACAAGGCACCTGGACTATTTGATAGAATGCTTCAAACCACATTTTTCTAATGGAACATCTAATTATAGGATATCAACACAATGGGCTTTGTTGAAAATTCTTTAGAAACTTCCAAACAAATACAATTGGAAGGTGTATAGCCAGACTCTACAACCATTTCCAACATCCTCCCAACCTATGCCAAATGGGAGCTTTGGAAAAGGGTATAGACATCCATAGAGGAATTTTTTCAGAGGTAGTTGTAACTACTATGGTAGACATGTATGAAAAATGTAGTTAATATTCATTTTCATATCATAGCTACAATTTATCATACAAATTAGTGAAGATATTTGAGATTAAGGGAGTTGAGGAAGGTTTAGATAATCTTAGGTTGAAACTAGTGAAATAATATTTTTTGGATATGCATTATGTATGTGATTTCTGATGTTATTAAATTGTGATGATCTATGTCTAGGCTAGAGTTCTCAATGTGGTTGTTGTGTGAACACTACAGTATTTGGGTCCAATTTTCGACGAACATTTGTTGATTTTTTTACAGAAGCTTGTCAGAATACCGATGAAACATTGAAGCAATTTTCGTCAGAAATTTTTCGTCGAACTTTCGACAGACTCTGAAAACGTTGAAATATTGACCTGATTTCGTCGGTTGTCAAAGGCACAAGTGTTCGTCAAAATTGCGACAAGACGTCTATTTGTTAGAAACTTTCGTCGATATCTTTTGTCGAAATGTCAAAGTTTAGGCACTTCTATCTTACATCAGAGGTACAACAATTGCATCGAACCTTTTTATATTTCATCGGTGGTTTTTTGTCGAAATTTTGACGAACCTGTGCAATTTTTTTTTTTTTTTAAAGTATCTACATCATAGATCATCATATTCATAACTTTATTTCAATGATCACAGTCATGGTGTTGTTCACAATTCCTTTGTTTAAGCACTTAAAATATTTACCAAGCATATGGTAGTGTCCTTCTTTAAAGTGTTGTCCTTATCAAAATTACCTAAGCAACAAATCACACTAGTCCCATGTCATTCCTACTATTGTATTTTCAAAATGAGCCGCCTAGTAGCAAGATATACACTAATACATGTAACTCATAGTAGCTACTTTTATGCTCTTTTTTGTGTCATATAATTATAGAAAATGTTAGTGGTTATAATTCATACAGGAATTCCATAGTTACCCCACATTTTTCCTAATAAGAGAGCATGTTGGGACTATTACTTCCTACTTTCTAACAACAAAGCACATTAGAAAATGCTAGATTTTATTTGTCTTCTTCATGTCTATGTATGTTTATTGTGTGTTTCATTTGTTTATGTTCCTTTTATGTATATGTCATCTATGTATTAAACTATATGTGAGTTGCTAATGCTTGTGTGTAGGCTATATTTTTTTAATGCATCTATATTGCAAGTTTTATGTTATTCAATATTGCTACTCGTATAGTTTTTTATTACTTAATATGTTTGTTTCAAGCATCATAAATTTTTTGAAGGATCATACTATTTTCAAGAAACTCTATTCTTTGAAGCTTTTCATGTGATTATGAAGCAACTTTCAACATTTTGGGCTTCCTAAGCAAGCCACACTTTCCAAAATTGGTCCTCTTGACTTTGCTCCAAACAATTATTTTGCATTTGTGATATCTACGTGGTCTCATCTCCATTCCAACATTTGAGGTGACTATTTGAAACTCATTCTTTACTTTTCATTCACCTTATTGCTATTGTATGCTTATGTAATGTGTAGCTTTTGTAGTTGGCACAAGGAAGGAGGGAACTCCATTTCCATTTGTCATTCACATACACACTAGTTAATCCTTGTAGACATCAAATTTCATATTCATAACTTCTGGGATGACAACATGGGACTAAGACTACAACTCATGAGCAAGACCATGTGTCACGTAGAAATTCACACATCAGGATATGCTAATGATGTCTACCCTTTTGACAGATGGTTTTCCCATCTATCATTATGACTATCCTATCTATAATGCCTATTGTTACTTAATTATTATGCCTTAAAAAACTTGTTTCCCTTTTGTCCATGGCACTCTACACAGTGATGGAATGAATTTGATAAGCAAAAGGTCTAGCCCTTCATGACTAACACATTGATAACTCTATACTCAATGTTGTCCCTTTAACTATCTAGGTGAATCCCTTGGCCTTGGCTCTGTCTTTATTGTGTACATGGTGGGTTGTATTCAAGGTGACTGTACTTATCGTGGTTTGTCCATGAAGTCTTCCCTTAGCATACTCCTTTAGCTATCTATGTATCTAATAGGCTTGTCATAGAATTTTGTTGGTCATATTTTTTACTCATGGCATTGTCCATGTCAACTGTGTAAGGTCATTCATAAATATAAACCTCTCTCTTGGAAACCTTTAATTATCCTTTAACATTATCCTTGATAGCTACCATTTGAAGGTCTTCCATGTATTCATTAAAAATACTGCCCTCATAATATCAAGAACCTATTGTCCTTTGTGTACTTTTTCCCTTGCAAGGTGTCTTGAATTACTCTTTCCATTTAACTTATGAAAGTTCATAAATAGCTTATGCTTGACCATCATAACAATGTTTGTATCAAGCTTCATTTACTCTTACTGCCCTTGATATTCAAACACTATCATTTTCAAGGTATGACTGTCATGCTTTATATACCTCTGTCTCCTTCAAAATTGTGCATTTGGTTTTCAATGATCAAGTCATGGTGTTGTTCACAATTCCTTTGTTTAAGCACTTAAAATGTTTACCAAGCATATGGTAGTGTCCTTTAAAGCGTTGTCCTCTGTCAACCATGTAGGAACCTTACCTACTATCATAAATCACCGGTTTATGCATATGGTGGACTGTACATACAAAGGTGACTACCCCAAGCTCTTGTCAATTTAATATATTCCTCAGAACAACCTATTTGAGCCTTCATAGTGATTGTCTTCTTTGCTTCTCAAGGATTCATAGTCACTATCATAGTTCATTTGATATTCCTTAGCCTAAAAATTATGGGATTTGTTTCAATATGACTAAGAGTCACATTAAATGTTTTCCAAGTCTTTGTATAATGGTATAGTTAAAATCCTTTATAACAATCTTCTAAAAATTCCTCCAAACTACCCTCATAACTTAGTTATACATTGATTGTTCCTTTGACTTTGTTCTTAAATAAGCTTTCTCCAAGACCCTACCTAACCATGAACCATAATTGTATCTCCTTAATACATGATTTCCCTTGGAATGTTTTATATTGTATTTCTTTGTGCCTCCTTTTCTTGCATTTTGGATGCTCATAATGATTGTTTTCAACTATTTTATGCCTCCCTTATGTAAGACTATCCTCATGGCTTTTAAACTGCACTTGATTTTCATACAACTAGCTATGATCTTCTTTTTATGACTATGATCCTCTTGAATGATAGTGATCCTCTATGATCTGCATACCTATGACAATAATCTCTTTGAACTTGACTTCCCTTATGGTATATTTCAAGGTTATATCCTTTGTTCCATGTGAACTTAGGACTACTCATTTGAAAGTACTGCCCACTCTTCCATGTACATTGTGGCTTGACTATCATTAGATTGCCTTTGATTGTCCTTCTTGCTTCACTGCCTTCTACCTATGACAAAATTATCACATACTTCTTCCCCTCTTTAGATCGTTTGGAATGACTATCCTTTTGGGCATTCCAAAATTACTAGAACAAATAATTTAGTAAGTATAGAATCTAAAAGAAAACTCATCCATCCATCCAGGTGTAGAATTCAAGTAAAGGAAGTAATATCTATATGCATTTTCTACATCTTATACCTTCCAATTTATACAAAGGAATGCATCTGAGCCATAGGTGTATTCTCCTATATGAGAAATTGGAAATAAATCCTCTATTCCTAGCAATATGAGACATGGAGAATAAGAAATGGAAAGACTTGTATTTTGTTACATCTGAATGCCCTTTATGATAGTCATAAGGACTTATGACTATCCTTTATTTCAATATATTGAGGAAAGTACATGTTTCACTATCCATAATTTTATTCATACTTGACTGCCCTTTTAAACTTTTATCTACACTCCATGGTTTCTTTATAAAATGGTCTGCCTTTTTCCTCTACTAAAATTTGATTTGTTTGAGTCTCCTCTACATTGACTCTGCATCAGCTAGTTATGGTTGTGGCTTAACAAGGGTAGATTTTGGTAAGGAAGACAGTAAGTTGAATGAATGTAAGTAGAGAAATTTTTTCATACTTGTAGATGGTACAAAATTTCATGGTTAAGTGGAAGCCTCCCGTCAACAACAAGATCCAAATATCCATGTATCTATCTCAATCGAGCCTCTAAACCCTTCAGAGCTGTCAAATTTCCACTATCCTGTTATGCACAAAAAGTCAAATTTTAGAGTTATGTCACCACTAAAAACAAAAGAAACAGAGCTTTGAAACCAAATCCACACACAAGATAATGTGGTATTCATACAAAGCCATACAAACAAACTAAACTCAGAACATTGGAATGGAAACAACTTGAAATTATGATGTAGAGCATGGATTCAGTTTACTCAACTGGAGGCACATTTCACAATAATGGGTTCTTCATGTAAAAAATTTGTACGAGGTTCAAATAGTAAAGAGATTGATGAAAGATAGAGGAATTAAAAAGATACTTGGATGTAGTTGGATTGAGCTTCTTTTTGTTTCCAGAATAGTTTAATATTCTCTACTTAACAGGGCCAACCACATGACGATGGAAGCTCATTTGGCCCCTCCCCCCCTCACATCACTCTCAATTCCCCATACCCGATCATATAACATTAATCATTCATTCATCTATTAATAACATATAACATTCATTCATTAACATATTCACATTCATTCATTCATCCATTAATAACATATAACATTCATTCATTAACATATTCACATTCATTCATTCATCCATTAATAACATATAACATTCATTCATTCAGTTTTTACATATCATCAAAAATATGGTTGTCATAATATGATTACAATCACTTTTTTTTTGTTTCTTTTTGAAGCTAAAAAAAGTTGAAGTGGAGTATCATTTTCTAATTCATCTGTCCCCCCTTCAGTTGTTATGCCCTCTGCTCGTGATCTTAATGTATGCCTAGTCATGTACTGATCATGACGTGGAGTCCGCTGCAAGGGGGGGTTTGCTGCAATAACAAAGAAATGTTAAATTGATATGTTTTGTTATTATTGTTACAAGTATTTTATTAATTAAAAGGAACATTAGAGTGGTGCTCTTTACCTGATGGGGCAACATCATGTTCTGATCTTGTCTTATAGCCTCATGCTCAACATGTTGAACACCCTCTAAATCCTAATTTGGAGTTGAAACACAAAAGGTTACATTAATTAATACACCAATTGCAATTAAATATGTTTAAAAGAACATTAGAGTGGTCCTCTTTATTTGATGGGGCCACATCATGTTCCTGATCTTCTCTACCCTGATCATGCTCAACATGTTGATCACACTCTACATGCTCTAAAGTTGAAACATGAAAGGTTACATTAATTAATACACCAATTGCAATTAAAGATGTTTAATTGTATTAATCCATATGCATTTTGTATAGCACATGAATACATCCAAGCATCGGATGCACACCATGACCTTCATCTCAGGTTGTGCTCCACCCTCACCAAGTTGCATTCCAATGTCATGTGCAGTGGAAATTAATATTGAATAGATTGCACAAGTATTCAATTTTAAATAAACTTTATTGAGTTTATTTACCTATGTGTCAGATGCAGTGGAAGATTGTGTTTTCCCAGTCAAGACTCTTAGGCGTTTAGCCATGGCTTCATATCCATGCTGGAAGGAAATCTTCATTTCCTCTTCTGTGGGCGCTCTATTGAATTCAGAGCCCTGCATTTTTGCATAAGATCATGAATTTTGCTTCTATGGTGTGATAAAACCAAAATTGTTTGCAATTTATTATTTGGATGCAATATTTCATTTATTGATACTTACAATTCTTGTGGCTAATTTCATATAACCACCAGAGCCAAGTTTGTGCTACCCGTACTTTTCTAGTCTTTCCTTTGTTGCCTTCGATGTGTCGAGTAGCCTATGAAAAGTTTGAAAAATGTTAGATTATGTAAAAAGAAAGAGTAATCAGTATATAATTACATTGTTGATAGTATCACATACCTTCCTTGGCCCGGTGGTGTCTTTCCTTTTTTTCTTTTCAGCCTTCTCCTTTCCATCCGACACTAGGTCCTTCCACTCCCTCTCCGGAATCATAGGGGGACGCTCATACTTTTTGTTCTTCTCTAAATGTGACCTATATTGGTCCCTCACATACTTTAGATATGTACCAGCTTTCTTAAGGACCTTGGTTCGGTTGAATTTTTTTTCACCGAACAACACAACTAAACGATTAATGAGCTCATCCTTTAAATATTTATTTTGGGCATTCCACCGTGTATGTATGGTGGGCCCGAAGAGCTCCAATGTTATATCACCTAGATGTTTATAAAAAACATCATTTCCTACAAAATTATCATGGGATCATTAGTCTAAAAAGAGTGATTAATAAGTAAATTTCAATTGGATTATATCTAATAATAATTAAAACATTTTAAATTACTTGGGACCTTCTCTATCTTTATGGGAACGAAATCCTCAGTCACCACAAATGTGATCGGAAATGTTCCTGTACTAGTAATACGGGAAGATCTAGGAAATGTTGCTAAAACATCACCACTACTAGTGGCCTCTACATCATGAGTACTACCTAATCCCTGCATGCTATGTGTTGCTGACATTTCAGTTGAAAATATAGGCATAGATGATGGGGTCGGATGATCTGATGTATGTGCAGGAAGATTAGGATGGACACTTGTACCAATCCCTACTCTGTGGGAAGCACATGCAGTACCCTGGTCATGCACAACATCATCATGAGGATGCAAAAAATCCTATAAAAACAACACATATTTAGTTCATGACATAAAAGAGTACAAATTATAAAATGATGAATGAACTTATAGTTAAAGACCTCATGACAGCTTACTTGCAAGTTTTGTACTCTCTCAGTCAACATTTTAACCCTCTCTCTTATCTCATCTGTTTGAGGCACTATGAATAACAATTGAAGGATTTCTTCATTGCATTTTTTGTGTGTCTTCCTTATCATATCGAGAGGGTTTGTTGAATATGCAATGCCATCATCCAATAATAGTGACAGAACCTCGACCCTATGGATGCTCTCCTCTATTGCTGGTGCCTTTCCCCGATCAGTCGACTACAACAAGAATATTAAAAATATTATCAAAATTAACCCAATAAACTTATGAAAAAAAAAAAACATTTTGCTCGTATCTAATTTGTACAATAACAATGAGGTAACCCTGTCGGGTAGAAGCACCTGAAGATGCATCGCGATCTATGGTCTGGGTTGGAGCCTTCCTCATATGATCAATGTCCCGTTGTGACAAAAATTAAATATAAAAAAACATTACCGAAATAAAACCAATAGACTTACGAAAAAAAACATAATAATAAAATGGTATATTGGAGTCATTAATTGGAGGTTGGGTAAAATGGTATATAGTATGTACCACCCCCATAATAACTATGTTTGTATCTAAGCGATTGAAATTGTAATCGATTAGCAACTCTTCCCTTGCAGTTATTGATTTTATCGCACATATGAATACACGGTTTCCCTCGCGCACCTCAAATATGCAATTGGGTTGCTTATTTGTTGACCTAGGTCATGTATTGTTTATAAACCCTGCAATATTCCCTGATGCTTTTAGCCTTCCGTCAATGTACATAGCCACTCCTTTATTTTGATCCTTATCTTTTAGTTGTATATAATTTGCTAATAGTGCATACCTATGCATACTTCGTGTATATCGAACCAGTTGCATCCAATCTTTGTAACTGTAATAGGGTCTGACATACTCCATCAATTCAGTAACTTTGTCATAACAGACCTTTATGTCGTCCATGCAAAATAGGCCCAAACCATGTAATGATGATGGTTCTATGCGATATATCCTCTCGTTGACACAAAAATCAGTGTTTATTAGAGGAAGTTCCTAAGGTACCCATTGTTTCTATAGATGTTTGTACCTCAAGGGCACCTCAATGTTGCCTATGCTCTCATCAACATAAGAACATGACCCCCCTTCAGCAAGAAAAATTCCATGCGTTTACGAAATTTTCTTCGAATCTTTTGACCTCTAGTTGATCTCCCTCTTTTAGACCTACTACATGTCTCACTTTCCTCTTCTCCTCCTAAATTTACCTCGCTCGAGGAAGACAGATATGCAAAATACCTATTTGGTGGTACTTGCACTCATAAGGATGTTGGATGAAGTTCTTTCATGGTGATGTGATCCCAAGGTGACATTATGATTAATCTATCATTTCATTGCTAGAACACTAATAGACATAATTCAGGTGCACGTGTGAGGTGGTTCAGCTGTCCACTAATAAACTCCATATGTTTAAGTGGTTAACGGGGAGGGAGTGTGTACTAGGATTGGTTAAGTCATCATAAGTTTATGCTTTGGCAATAAAAATTGTTTAAGTCATCTTAAATCTTCATATGTCTAATTTCTAGGAGACTTTTGGTATGTTTTAAGGTCGGATGAGTGGTTGCATCAATTTTCTAGTTCTCTATGCCATCACCATGAGACCACATTTCTTTGAGGCATTTTTTCAAATAGTTCACTGCCTTGTATATGGCTTGTCATAGCATTCCATCACCATTGAGGCATTTTTTCAAATAGTTCATTGCCTTGTCTATTCTATTGCTTACTATTATGCTTAGAATTTTTTTTCCAAGCATCCATAGCTTGTTCGAAAGCACCTGTTTTAGGCTTTTAGCCATAGCATTAAGGCAATGCATTGTTTGATAAAATGGTTTGGTAGTCATGTATGAAAACTATTGTAGCATAGCAAGGCAATGAACTGTTTGAAAAAATGCCTCAAATAAATGTAGTCTCATGAAGATGGAATGCCATGACAATCCATAGCCATAGGAATTCGTCATGGCATTCCATCACCATGAGACCACAATTCTTTGAGGAATTTTTCCAAACAATTCACTACCTTGTCTATGCTATTGCTATTATGCTATTAGCCAATTATATGTTAAGGTGGTTAGAATTTTAAAATATCTCTACTTAGATGTGAAATTTTATCCCTCAAGTCCTCGAATCTTTGGGTAATGTGTTGCAAGTGGAAGAAACAAGGTGTACTCTTCCCCATCTTAACTCTAGGGTTTTTATATCTCTCAAATATGATAGTGTATTCTACATATTTTGTGCTTTCAATTGAGTGATAATCAAACTAAACATGATATTGAAGTTTTGATAGGTTTGAATGCTTGTTTTCTATGTAAAATGGATGGTCATCAAAGAAGGCATGGCCCAAAAATTCTTAAGAATATTAATAGACTTGTAGGTAATAGAATTTCATCCTTGATTATGTAGGAAATAATAAAATAGACAATAGAAAAATTTACGAGAATGATTTTGATACTTTAGATGAGATTCTTGAAAAATTGGAGGACTCTCATTCTAGCGAGGAATATGTTGGTATCCTTGCATATATGCCTTTTTTCAACAATGAGCTTGCTCTTCTTGTTTTTTTTCAAGGATAATTCTAGGTAATAAAAATATGCCCAAGAGCTTGCCTTAGAAAGATTGAAAGAGTTTAAGTTGTTTGTTAAAATGCTTTGGTAGTCATATATGAAAAATGTCGTAGCATAGAAAGGCAATGAATTGTTTGAAAAAATGCCTCAAAGAAATGTAGTCTCATGAAGATGGAATTCCATGACAATCCATAGCCATAGGCATTCGTCATGGCATTCCATCACCATGAGACCACAATTCTTTGAGGCATTTTTCCAAACAGTTCATGCCTTGTCTATGCTATTGCTATTATGCTTTGATAGATTTTTTCCCATAGCTTGTTCAAAAGCACTTGTTTTAGGCTTTTATCCCATAGCATCAAGGCAGTGAACTATTTGATAAAATGCTTTGGTAGACATGTATGAAAAATGTCGTAGCATAGACAAGGTGTTGAACTATGATTCTCACTTGCAAACAACAAACATGCATTCCAACTTGTGATTCTCACAAACAAACAATAGAGTCACCAATAATGGAGTTGCAAAGTGATTGAAAGCACTGAGTTATGGTTTGTCCCACCAGTATTGAAGACAATTATACAAAATACAATCACAAAGAGTCATTGGTGTGATTCTTTGAACTTATATTTTTGTGTGTCATGTTTATTTCTAGATTTTTGTGTTTGTGGTTTCCCAAGTTTTATGGGCATCTATGTTTCTTTCTATAAAATGATACATAAAGATTTATTCACTTTCTTCTTCAAAAATCATGGTATGCAATCAAGATTTTTAAAAGAAAGAGTTTTAGAATATGGGAAAAAAAAAAATTAGGTCCATCTTTGAACCTTTGATTCTACCCTATGTAATGCTTTAGCCAATTATATGTTAAGGTGGTTAGAATTCTAAAATATATCTACTTAGATGTGAACTTTTATCACTCAAGTCCTCAAATCTTTGGGTAATGTGTTGCAAGTGGAAGAAACAAGGTCTACTCTTCTCCATCTTAACTCTAGGGTTTTTATATCTCTCAAATCTGATGAGTGTATTCTACATATTTTGTGCTTTTAATTGAGTGATAATCAAACTAAACATGATATTGAAGTTTTGAGAGGTTTGAATGCTTGTTTTCTATGTAAAATGGATGGTCATCAAAGAAGGCATGGCCCAAAAATTCTTAAGAATATTAATAGACTTGTAGGTAATAGAATTTCATCCTTGATTGTGTAGGAAATAATAAAATAGACAATAGAAAAATTTATGAGAATGATTTTGATAATTTAGATGAGATTCTTGACAAATTGGAGGACTCTCATTCTAGTGAGGCATATGTTGGTATCCTTGCATATATGCCTTTTTCCAACAATGAGCTTGCTCTTCTTGTTTTTTTTCAAGGATAATTCTAGGTAATAAAAATATGCCCAAGAGCTTGCCTTAGAAAGATTGAAAGAGTTTAAGTTGTTTGTTAAAATGCTTTGGTAGTCATGTATGAAAAATGTCGTAGCATAGCAAGGAAATGAACTATTTGAAAAAATGCCTCAAAGAAATGTAGTCTCATGAAGATGGAATTCCATGACAATCCATAGTCATAGGCATTCCATCACCATGAGACCACAATTCTTTGAGGCATTTTTCCAAACAGTTCACTGCCTTGTCTATGCTATTGCTATTATGCTTTGATAGATTTTTTTCCCATAGCTTGTTCAAAAGCACTTGTTTTAGGCTTTTAGCCCATAGCAGCAAGGCAATTAACTATTTGATAAAATTCTTTGGTAGACATGTATGGAAAATGTCGTAGCATAGACATGTATGTGTTCTCCTTGCAATAGGGTAGCTTGTGTGATTGTGAAAAAGGATGATGTCTAGTTTGGGGCCCAAACGTTGTAGCATAGACAAGGCGGTGAACTGTGATTCTCACTTGCAAACAACAGACATGCATTCCAACTTGTGATTCTCACAAGCAAACAACATAGTCACCAATAATGGAGTTGCAAAGTGATTGAAAGCACTGAGTTATGGTTTGTCCCACCGACATTGAAGACAAATATAAAAAATACAATCACAAAGAGTAATATTCACAAACCAAATCAAATAAAAAACCCTATTGCACTCTGATTCATAAATTTCAGATGAAATATAAAGACCATTTTGGCGACGAACGAGATGGAAAGGCCTTCACGACAAAACAAATCGCAAAAATTCCAATTTTTGCAGCCAAGCAAGCTCAATCCGTGGGCTTCCTGCAACCTTTCCTCCACTGGTGCGCGACTCACTTCTCTTGATGAGCTAAGTTTTTAGATTATGTCAATTAAAATGAAAATTGTGGCACCATGTTAAATTTTACATAATAAATTATATATAATTAATATAATTATTATAATATTAGCTAAACTTATAATATTAATATAATATTATAATTATTATAATATATATTTATATAATATATAATATTATAATATTAATATATTATAATATTAGCTAAATTTATAATATTAATATAATATTATAATTATTATAATATAATTAATATAATTATCTCTCTATATCTCCCACTATCTATGTCACTCCCTCTTCCCCCCCTATCTATTGAGCTATCTCTCCCTCTCCCCCCTTTCTCTCTCTTCCTCTTCAACCTATCTCTCCCTCTCCCCCTCTTCTCTATCTCTCCTCCTCTACCTATCAATATCCCTTTCTCTCCCTCCCCCTCTCAGCTATCTCCTCTCTATCTCTCACCATCTCTCCCTCCCTATATATCCCCCATATCCATTGACTCTCTATCTCCACCTCTCTTCCTTTCTCTTCCCATATTCCATCTCTCTTCTCTTCCCCATATCCCCATCTCTCTTTCTCTTCGACCATATATCTCTATCTCTCTCTCACCATCCCCATCTATAATCTCTCTATATCACCCCCTTTCTATGTTTCTCCCTCTCCCTCTATATATATTGAGCTATCTCTCCCTCTCTCCCCTATCTTCTTCTTTCTCCCTTTCTACATATTGCTCTCCCTCTCCCCTCTCCTTTCTCTCCCTTTTCTACCTATCTCCATCTCTTCTCTCTCTTCCTCTTCAACCTATCTCTCCCTCTCCCCCCCTCTTCTCTATCTCTCTAATGTCAAGCCTTCTAAAAATAGTGTTTTATGGTCTCTTTAAAATAATTAGACAATATTAGGGAGATCAGGAAGGGGAGAAAACTAAACTCCCCCCTTTCTATGTCTCTCCCTCTCCCTCTATATATATTGAGCTATCTCTCCCTCTCTCCCCTATCTTCTTCTCTCTCCCTTTCTACATATCGCTCTCCCTCTCCCCCTCTCCTTTCTCTCTCTTCTCAGCTATCTCCCCCTCTATCTCTCACCATCTCTCCCTCCCTATATATCCCCATATCCATCAACTCTCTATCTCCACCTCTCTTCCTTTCTCTTCCCATATATCTCCATCTCTCTTTCTCTTCGACCCATATATCTCTATCTCTCTCTCTCACCATCCCCCTCTATAATCTCTCTATATCACCCCCTTTCTATGTCTCTCCCTCTCTCTATTCTATCTCTCTCTCTCCCCTATCTTCTTCTCTCTCCCTTTCTACCCATTCATTCCATCTCTTCTCTCTCTTACTCTTCAACCTATCTCTCCCTCTCTCTATATCTCTAATGTCAAGCCTTCTAAAAATAGTGTTTTATGGTCTCTTTAAAATAATTAGACAATATTAGGGAGATCAGGAAGGGGAGAAAACTAAACTCCCCCTTTCTATGTCTCTCCCGCTCCCTCTATATATATTGAGCTATCTCTCCCTCTCTCCCCTATCTTCTTCTCTCTCTCCCTTTCTACATATCACTCTCCCTCTCCCCCTCTCATTTCTCTCCCTTTTCTACATATCTATCTCCATCTCTTCTCTCTCTTCCTCTTCAACCTATCTCACCCTCTCTCCTCCTCTTGTCTATCTCTCTAATGTCAAGCCTTCTAAAAATAGTGTTTTATGGTCTCTTTAAAATAATTAGACAATATTAGGGAGATCAGGAAGGGGAGAAAACTAAACTCCTTCAAAATAGGGGTAGTTGTGGGTTTGTTCATTTTCTTTGTATACTATATACTTAGTTTCTCTAGGATAAATAAGTCACTATAGAAATGAAAGATATTTGATTATCTACCTAATATTGTTTTGTGTTTTTGAAATGGAAGAGATCTACAACTCTATAGAAATTGCTATATGCTAATGGTCAAATTATTAGACTATTTAGATCATTTTCTTAGTTGTGTATTCTAACTAATATAGAGTAAGCTTTTTCATTTTAATTGACTACACACAATAGTTTATGTGTTGAAATAATTTTTTTCCATTCTTTATAGTTTTTACATTGGAATACAAATCATATTTAATTTCACGCCAATATACTTCTTTCATAAATCATATTTGTTTAATATCTTAAAATTAGATGTTAGTTAAATTGGAAAAGTTGTTTGAGTTAATTACTAAATTTGATCTAAAAATGTTCAACACTTTAGATATATTCAATTAGATATATATAGTTAAATTGGATGTGTCATTTGAGTTAATAATTAAATACGTAATAATCAATTAAAGCAAGGGACATAATTTTGGATGTGTTTGAATTTAATAAATTACAAATTCAAATAGACATAAATTACTTGAAATAAGTGCTTCATAACCCATCTAATCAAATCATAACCTATCAAAAAGGCAATAGGAATTTTCTAAAGAAAAGACACTTGACCCAATCATAAGTGTATGGCCTTCGTAGAAAGGAGTGATCCACCTTAGCAATAGCAACTACCCCATCCAAAATTTGCTCACATTGCACAAAGCCACAATGTTCCTCCAAGATAAGCCAATCAAATTGGAGATGATCCTAAAAATGACATTGCGAAGGGTGATTGGTCTAAAAAATCTAAATGACTTTGCAATTATTTCACTACTACGATCAATGTGTCATCTTTCATGAAATTTCCCAAAACACTTCATTATGATTGTATGGAAATTTCTAGGAGAACTACAATAGTTGTAACATTATGAATTAAAATTAAACATTAAAAAGTACAACATGAACTAATTATGTAATGGCATAAAAATTAAAAACATCATGAATTAATTATGTAACCACATAAGTCAAATATAATTCTATCAAGAAATGAATATCAAATAGATAATACAATCGCATAACTCATACATTTCAATGCCATTGATATTCTTCTTCATCAAACTCTTCTTCTGACGGATCATCTGATCTAGATTTGACATTGTAAGGATTGGTCATATCATCATCATCGCCATTGATATCAATTTCACAATGTCATCATCCACACGGATATCATCTTCATGAACATTAACTCCTACATCATCATGATCTAGTTCCTCCTCTTCACATCTTTGTCGTAATATCATCAACTAATGTTGATCCCTAATATCATCTACATCATCTTCTAGTTCTTTGTATCTTCTTCTTCCACCACATTATACTTTATCACCTTCTCCTTGGATCATGTCTAACAACAAATGACCAAACCGTTTACTCCTGAACCTCCGAGTAAAATACCTACTCACATTGGCTTGGAAGAACATAGGGCTCTATTTCCAAATGCTCAATCAACCTTGTATTAACCATGGTAAATCCATTATCATTTTCATTCAATCCAGAACTTGTACCCATAAGACTACCTAACAAAACTAATTTAAAGGATTCTAAAGTCACACTCAAGTATATCATCCAATCCCATAGATCGATTTTTAAGACTGATGTATGTTGTTCTAGATGGAACATTAGTCCCTTTGAAAGACTCCAGCTTATCCCGTAATCACAAGTTTTCTTTGTGTCATCCAACTTTTTATTCAAAATTTATGACCATTGCACCACATAGCCTTGTGGTGTTTCACCTGCAATATGTCAAACATGAAAAAATTATTGCAATATCGTCAGTTGATAAACATATTTATTCTTGGCCGAATGTATGCAAAGAAAAAAATCTCAACATATATATACATCAATATAACTGAAAACAATTAAATAATATGGGTGATTAATATATTTATATGTACCTGTTTATCTCTTAAACCATATGCTAAATCAATTTCCCTTGGTGTAACATTGGAATCTCCATTATAATGAGCTTCTTTAACCAATGAAGCCACACCTTCCCATGTTAATGCACCACCAGATTGTTGACATCATTCAATCCATACCATCATCCAATCAAGATTTTTTGAGACATACAAATGTAGTGCATCCCACTCTCGACCAACTGTAAAAAAAAAAAATGAAATTATGAGTTATGAGTTTAAGTCTTGCACTAAAGAGTTTTGTAGCCTTTTTAAGGCAAATTGGAGAATTTGTTAAGTCAATAATAAGGCTATTATCAAGCCACTAGCATGGTCTTATAGGTTTCCTAGGAATTTCAATACATTTGAAAGTTAAAAAAATTAAAACATTTCAATAGTGATGTTAACAACCTTGAAATTAGTGTGTTTTATGTTTCATGTGATCATAAAAGATTAAAAAGTCAGTTGTAGAAGTGGTTGTTCAGTAGTTGAGGTGTAAAGGCCTTAAAAAGGCATAAAGTGATCATTGTAAACACTCATAGGATGAGAAATAAAGAAGGTATAGATGTTGTCCTCAAGAGTTTTGTGAAAAAAACCATGTGAAATGAGAGGTTCAAGCCTAGGTTTCAACAAAATATGTATGGGAGATCTGATTTTATGAATTTTTACCCATGTGCAGACCTAATGGGTTATTTCTGAGTTGGTTTTGAGGTCTGGGAGGTCGTGGAAGTACAAGATTGAATAGACCCTCATGATTTTGGCCTAAAACAAGGGTTTTTGGGTTTGGCAAGAATCTGGTCATACAAGTGGATTTTTTTGGTGGATTTGGAGGTTTGGAGGCATAAAAATTTCTGCCCAAATATTTCATGGGCATATGACAAGTTTAAAGACTAGTTGCTTTGTAAAATAGACCTAATCAACCTAACCAGCACAACCTAGAAAGGGCGATTTTGGTGATTTGGTCCAAAGGAATTGTACTTTCCCTTGAAGTATGTTTAATAAAACAAAAATGGGTGTCTAAAACCATCAAGGTTTTGTCTAGTGTTTTGGGAAAGTTTTGAGTTTTTGGGCAAAACTAGTAGGTTAACATTGCTACAAGGATTCAAGGAGTCAAAGTGTGAAATCTGACTTATGTTGTTTGTCAAGATTTGAGAGTTGTTTGGA
Organism: Sequoia sempervirens; assembly: GCA_007258455.2. Lineage (NCBI taxonomy): Eukaryota > Viridiplantae > Streptophyta > Pinopsida > Cupressales > Cupressaceae > Sequoia > Sequoia sempervirens. The sequence goes on along the minus strand of VDFB02335818.1, from coordinate 9,950 downwards.
TTGTTTAAAGTGGTCATTCTAAATTTTTTGGAAGCCTCTTAAAGGCAGGTTGATAGGTTGGTTGAGTTGAGCCTCCTAGGTCTACATCAATTAGTTAAGAAAAGCATGTGAAATGAGAGGTTCAAGTCTAAGTTTCAACAAAATATGTATGGGAGATCTGATTTTATGAATTTTTACCCATGTGTAGACATAATGGGTTGTGTCTGAGTTGGTTTTGAGGTTTGGGAGGTTGTGGAAGTACGAGATTGAATAAACCCTCATGATTTTGGCCTAAAACAAGGGTTTTTGGGTTTGGCAAGAATTTGGTCGTGCAAGTGAAATATTTTTATGGATTTGGAGGTTTGGAGGCATACAAATTTCTGCCCCAAGATTTCATGGGCATATGAAAAGTTTAAAGACTAGTTGCTTTGTAAAATAGGCCTAATCAGCCTAATCAACACAACCTAGAAAGGGTGATTTTAGTGATTTGGTCCAAAGGACTTATACTTTCCCTTGAAGTATGTTTAATAAAACCAAAATGGGTGTCTAAAACCATCAAGGTTTTGTCTAGTTTTTTGGGAAATTTTTGAGTTATTAGGAAAACCTAGTAGGTTTGCACTGCTACAAGGATTCAAGGAGTCAAAGTGTGAAATCTGACTTATGTTGTTTGTCAGGATTTGAGAGTTGTATTATAATTAAACAAGTACAATATGCATAAAAACCAAATAAAAAATTTATTATAATTACCTCTCATTTTCCTCAATCTACCTTTCCCCATCAGGTACTCCCCTTCGAATTTGTTAATGGAGTTGGGATCCCAAATGCGATTTACATGGATCTTTGCTACAAACTTAGGAAGATATTAAAAAATGTACACCATGGTCTAGTATACCATACATCCCTCCACCATAGAACCCTCAGGATTGAAAGGAAAACTAGATGTGGAAAACAATTCTCCTAACGTCAATACCTCAGGAAAGAATGCAGAAGTACTTTTAAATTTACAATTACAGTCAAAGTTAAGATGCACTATGAAACAGATTACAGAAACAGAGTATTAGACAAACACACATGAACACCAGATATACGTGGGAAAACCCTTATGGGAGAAAAAACCACCACACCAAGAGAAATCACTTTGTATTACAGTAATGAAGATTACATACAACTTCCAAACTTATCTTTCTGGTGTCATTATACAACAACATTCATCATGAACCTTCTTCGAACATAAAACATCTAAGTTATAGCCTTTACAGATTTTAAAACCTTTACTGATATGGTTTGAACTCTTCACACTTCACTATTGATCGAACCACTATCCAACCCCCAAGGGTCTCCAACTCCAAACTATATCCATGTCGAATTCTATCTATAGAACTTCCTCACAGAACCGTCACAACTGACTGTCTTCCAACTGTTCCCCTTTGCCTCCTCCTATTCGTCCATGAGACTCCACATAGGACAATCAACCAGTCAACAGAATTTTCAATGCACTGGCATCTCGATGAGACACTAACAGTGTCTCGCCAATGCCACATATACTTCATATCGATGTCGCCAAGAGCCTCTGAAGTTGCCAAGATGTTATATCGAGCTCCAAGAGATACACCGAGTCATCACGTAGTCGCCCTGACCTATCGCTTTCGCCAGAAGGTCACAGCGAGTCACTAAAGTTATACCGAAGACACAAGTCATATCGAGCTCCAAAGGATAGTCGGCAAGACTCACATCTATCTCTGAGAGTTCATACCGATCTCCATATGTTTCATCAATGACCAACTGTCGCCAAGAGCTACCCCGATAGCCATTGGCTATCGGCAAGTCATTTGCCATCGCTAAGAGGTTTCTTCGATAGCTTTGAGTTATATTGAAGGCTTTCACTTGAGTCTTTGTCGCTGAGACATATCCACATCGGTAGGACATCTTACCGATGACATTTTCTTCAGCCAAGTCTCCCCGATGAATACAAAACAAACACTGTCGGCATAGCATTTGCTTTCGCGGTGACTTATTACCGAGTCAATATGGGTTACCCTGAGGACCTCAATACATACGCTGTTGGAGAGAGATTAACACTTTGCTGAGACATCTTAGCGAAAACCTTTAGCTTCACCGAAGACCACAGTCGCCAAGAGTCTCTCCGATGCACGAGACGAATGGCCAAGAGTCTCTCCGATGCACGATTGAATGGCCTTTCGGCCAGAGGTCTCCCGAGCGCTATAAGGTCATAACGAATACATCATGCTACAATGATAGAATCCATAGTGTAACCTTTCGGCAAGACAATGGCAAGGTCACAGCGACCTGTTCAGAACTGAATAAAACAAACCTACTTATTCGGCCAGACAATTAGAATGTCACACCGACTTTACTCTAATGGAGGTTTTAGCCTGTATAGTTTGAGGCACATATTTCCAACAAGGATGTGCTCTTTGTCTAACCAAAGCCTTCAAAAATTTCAAGTGTCTCTCAACCATCCACATTGACCTTGTGTGTATAGGTCCACACAATTCAATCTCCTCAACTTGGTGTATGAGGTAGTGTTCTTGTGCATTGAAAAATGTCGAAGGTAGATATTTTTGCATTTCACACATTAAACGAGGAATTTTTCTCTTCAAATAATTTATATCTTCTTTATGGATTTCTTTAGATGACAACCATCTACAAGTGATTCAAGGCACAAATATATTAACGAGATTTAACAAAAATATACAATATATCACATAACAAATAAAACAAATGACAATTATAAGATCTATACAATGAATTGAACAAATATCGCTACTTACCTAATGTATTTTCCAAGATCATATATAACTTGCTTGACATTGTTGTCAAAGTTATCTAGGAGAGATAGAGGTAGAATGTACTGCAACAATTATAAAATGATCTTTACATTATTTTTCCAAAAGTAGTAAACATAATACACTAAAAAGTACATGCAGTATACAAATATATATATAATATACCAGAATAATTACCTTAATGAAGGTATGTCAATCATGCATTTTCATCCCTGACCCAAATTCACCTTTCTTTGTTATGATAAAAATTTTATGTTCACAACAAATCCTGTGGGAAATCAAATTTTTCGTATGACTTCTTTTATAGCATTGCTTTGATGCTCCGTTAATAACCAAGGAAGGGTGCTTATATTAATTTGGTCTCCATCGCTATTTAATTGAATGACATTTTTCATTGCATGATTGGCTTACTCAATGTCACTACAAATTTTGACAATTTTTTCTTTGTCATGCCTTCCATCCACTATTTTTCATAACGTTTATGTTATATTCTTTCCCATATGCATTGTATCAAACAAATGCATAATTTATAGCTGCTCATAGTAGGACAACCTACTAAATTTTGGGATAACTTTTCATTCCCTCGTGGAAGCCGTAATTATTAATGCCTCCTTCCTTGGACGACCTCATGAAGCATATAAGTTAAACAAATTAACAACTAAAATCATTGTCAATTTACAAGCAACAAACAAACAAAACACAATATAAAAATATAAATTCCAAACATATCATATATGATAGATAAAACAATTTGATCTCATGTATAGCCTTGACGCATTAATTCTATTATATTCCATACCTATAGGTGAGGTGTCTATCTTCGCGGTTTTGATGTAGTCTCTTCTTCCCCATTGAAAAATGTTTTTCAGTTGCTCGATACTTATGATTTATGTGGAGGAAGTGCCTATACTCATCAACCACTTGCTTTCCTAAACTTGTTGAACGACGAGATTTCATCTTTGGACCACAAATTGGATATGCAATTTTTCCCTTTGTTTGAAGACCTGCAAGATCATATATAATTGGATTAAATATGTCAATTTTTATAATTATATATAATGAATATATTATTTAAAAAACATGCACGATATCTACTTCATAAAATTAAATATCGTTAAAGTGCAGTCGAATGTTATAACATATCACAACAATGTGTTAGCCCTGGGGCATCATGAATTGTCCATACAAGCATTGCATGGAATTGAAATTTTCTTTGTCCTATTGATCTAGAGATGTCATACATAGTGATGCCATTCCATAATTTTAGTAACTCGTCGATAAGAGGCTCGATATATACATTCATATCTTTAACTTAGTACTTACCTAGTTGAATGAACATAAACATTACATAATTATTATAACCATTTTACTGCAATATATATAAATTAATGTACATGACTATTGAATGAAAAAAATATGTCATTATGCAAAAAATAAGACAAATGAGATGCTACTACGTTAAAGAAAATTGATGTAAACAAATACTTGGAACAATCATTGACAACATTATGTGCTCCATCTTTATTGACATCCATGGAGGAATGTTATTGTTGATAACAAAAAAAGGCCACACCGAGTAAATAGATCTCAGCTCTCCAAATGGATTGACACCGTCCACTGCCAATGAAAGCCTGAGATTACGAGGTTCTTCTTTAAAGTGTGGCCATTTTTCCTCCATATCCCTAAATGTAGAACCATCTCAAGTAGCATTCAAGAATGTCATCTCCACTTCTATTCCATTTATGGTAATCCATAAATTGCACTAAGCTTTCACACCTAAATAATTGTTGCATCGTGGAATAATGAGAATATAACGAAGAACCTTGTAAGGCACCTTTTGTTAGTTGATCTATTTGATATCTAACGATATGACATTATGGGACATTCATGTAAATTCATGTTGTTTATGATATATAATATGATCATTGGGACATGCATCTATTGATTGATGCTCCATTCCAATATCTTTCATAATGCCGATAAATTCTCTCGATGAGTGAGGTAAAATATTTGATGGTGGTAATTCACCAATCAATCTACAACAAAAATAATTTGTTAATATAAAGAATATTAATGGTACATATTTCATCCTTTATTTATTAGTGATGAACTAACAACAATTAAAATAGATGAAAAAAGATGACATATATGACATACCTTAACATATGTGAGATTGCTATGTTGGATAAACCATTCATAACCTTCAAGTTCACCAACAACAATACAACAGAGAGAAGAGTTGTTTGCGAGCCTTCATAAAGGGGATCGTATGCCTTCTCAAGTACAGGTAAATCATGAACATCATCAAAGTCATCTACTAGTCGATCATCATCATCAGTTGCGCCACTAAATGTGTCATGGATCAATGTATTTGTACCATCATCTTCAACTATGTTTTCTGGCGCATGATAATCTTCTTCCATAGGATCATTAACTTCATCTTCGATATTCATAGCTCCATGTTCCTCTGCTTGCAAAACCACATTCTCCGGGGTGTGATAATCCATATCTTGTTCCCTAGGGCACCCAACCTTTATAATAATGATCGACACAAATAAACCATGATTATGATCAAGTTATTTTTTATATACATATAAAATGTTAAAACGATATAAACATTTACAAATTCAATGAATATAAAGACATATAATGAACAACTTACCAATGGACGATGATCATGCCCCCCTTCAGTGTGACCATGCTGCCTACGATGTTTCTTAGCTATTGTGATTAAAAGTCTTCTCGTCTTTAAGCCCTTGCAATTATTGCAAGGACAATAACATTTCCCATCACCCTTTCTTTTCAATCTATCCCACAGTCTAGCAATTGTCTGTTCATTTTGTTCTCGACTAATATTATCTGACATGATTTTTCTTTACCAAGCTTGAATATTTAGATCTTCACAAGATATCAAACTCAAACTCTAATAATTTTTCATCATAGACAGGTAACAAAATCTAATAATTTTGATATTTTGCACCAAAAAAATTCAGCATGCAACCACCCCTACAAAAGAGAAGATAGTCTGAAGTTAATGATCAACCTAGAAAACACTTTAAAATGCTAATTCCAAAACTTATTAAATTCTGATTTTATATGATTTCCAACTGTTAGACTCCTAAAATCATTATATTGAACTTGCACAACAAAATCTGGAAATAAAATTCTCAAAATGCACAAATCTAAAAATGAAATCTGATGAGATGTTGCTTTAAAATATGATTTTCAAACTTGGAAATACAAATGTGCCTTCACAACCGAATTCTGGAAAAATACAATGACTACCCTCAACCTAGTGATATCTTCTTGATTTTTTTTTAATTTTTCCCAAGAAAATCATCCTTAGTTATCCACAAATTGTCGCAAGTAGAGCAAATTCACAAGTACAGAAAATTCGCAAGTATAGCAAAACATTGTCACAATAAATAGGCTAACTCACTTTTATTCATGTTGGCCACAATTTATCTTTTTTTTCCATTTTTCTCAAAATGTCAATGAAACTTCGTCTAAATTTAGACAAAAAACAGGTTCATCGAAATTTCGACAAACTTTGGGGATAAAATTTAAAAAAATTAAAATTACACTTCAAATTTCACAAGCACCCGACAATACATCAAATTATAAACATTTCGTCAAAAAAATTTGTCAGATTTTGCATTCAAATGAGTTAATGGAATATGTCATTCTATGTTTGTGAATTCATGAATCTTATGGTCTCATGTCTAAGTTGGGATCTTTGTGTATGAGTTTGATCTATTGTAGCACAATATATACATGTGATCTAGTGACAAGAAAGACTCCATGGATTAAATTTTTCATCATCCTTTAGGTCTCAATGGAGTTGTATAGTTGTCATTTTACATAGAGGATAACTCCATGATTATTCATGCATAAAGTAACTTAATGGTTATTTTGGTGAATCAAATGTCCAAATGATGGCCATCCTAGTAGAGATGGGGTATTTTCTATCTCAATGACAAGTTGAATAGCGTGTAGCCATAATGAGGTGTTACCTTGATTATCAAGCTTCCTTAGGATGGTTGCTATCTTAGTTTAAAGTTGGATAGTTGCTTTGGTATAGCAATATGCTACATTGTGATCAAGGTATTTTCTTGTTTGCATGTGCTAGGATCCATTGGAGTGGTTGTAGCCCCCAAATTATGTTGAATGCAATTGTGACTCAAATGTTTAGAGACATGTGTTAGAGTCTATATGTATGCATGTGTGTGCATGTGTCAATTGGTCAATCTAGTGATATTGAGTTCTAGATTGGTTGAGTGGTGGATTCCATAATTTTTCTAGATTAGCTATGTGGTGGATTCCATGGTTTTCTTGGATTGGTTCTAGAGATTAGCTACAAAATTTCTTAGATGGTAGAAGCCTTGCACCAATCAAAGAGGTTGAAAACCTTTGAATGGCCACACACCTCAATAGCACCCATATAAATTTGAATACCTCATTGTAATGACAGATAGGAGGAAAAGTAAGCATGATGTACTTGGGTTGGCCTCCAAGAAAAGTACTTTGCACTTTAATAATAAACTGGTAAAACATGTTCCTACATTCTATGATTAATGAATAACTCTACTTGTAATAAAGAAGAATGAATATTATCTCTAAATTCATGAACTTAACTACAATTATATTTGACTGTTGTAATGAATTGTGTGATCTTTGTTCGCCCAATATGTCTATATGTATATAGGAGAAAGAGGTAAGATAGGAATTGAATACTTTTGCATTAGTTGCATACTTAAAAAATGCTAGTGAAGACTAAATTTCATATGCCACATCTAATGTTTATTTACAATCCTTAATCACAACTGCATTAAAAATACTGAGTTCTTGTACTTGTTTCATGCCTAAATTTTATAGTGGGAGATTCATTTCATCATGTCCAAAGACTTATACATCGTGGCTAACAATATTTGTTTAGCTAATTTTAAAATGGAATGTTATCATAAGCATACACATTTCTATGCAATGAAGACAAGGAAAATAGTTTTCTAGAAATAATCTAGAATAATGAACTTTAAGAGATGGATTTGTTCTTGACAATTTATTTAGATGGCTTCTTCCTTAGAATTTATTAGGTCTCATCCCATTTTTAGGTTCCTATTTTTCTCGTTCCAATATTATCCAACTATTAATTTGTTAGCTTCCTTGGCAACATTCCTTCTCTTATTTCTTGTTGAATGAGAAGTATTTCTTTTGCAATTGATTTTAACATTTCATTTTTCATTTTTTTGGTTCTCTCTACTCCCAATGCACTTCCTCTTTTCCCTCCATCTTAGAGCTTAGTAACTCATATATGAACCACTCTTATCCTTCTTATACCATATTATCTCTTCTTATTCCTCGTGGTTGAAGTTAAACCGTTCCACAAATATAAACAAGTATTTCCTATTGATACACTACAAAATACTAACTTTTGAACTTTAGTTTTCTTACTACTTGCATCAATCGAGTAGCTGCATGATCAATACCCAATCAATCTCAAAATTAAACCTAAAATTTTATCATTAATGGACCACTAGGCCCTTAGATTTAAATCATGCTTTGATACCAGATAGGATAGCCCAATGGATTTGGTAAAAACTATTTATTTAATTGAACTTCTTAAGGTTTTGCTCACATTATATATAGGAATGTAGTCTTACAAAATCAATAAATCCCTATGAAAATTCATCCAAAAATTCTCTTGGATCAACATACTTGGATTCTTGGGTTTGATAATAACATTGAGCTTAGGTATGCATGTCTAGGTCTTAAAAAGTCTTATTTTATCTTAATATAGGGTGATATCTAAGAGATGGGCCTTAAGACAAGATTTAATACAGATTGAACCATTAAATTTTAATAGAATCGGTATGGGAACACATGGCCAACTTTGATTTGTACATTCTCACATTCATGAAATCCCAAGCATATTTGACATGCTTTAATTTTAAGTTTAATATTTGTTATCTCTTTTCTTATGTTTAAATTTAATACTAACACATAGGATGCACTAATTGTTAGGTTTCTTGAATCTCAACATCAAGTAGGCACAAACATATTATCAATCCTAATTTATTTGGGAGCTTGGTTTCAGAACTTAAATGATTTATCTCTAGGTTTTTTCAACCTAAGAAGCCTACTAACTTTGACTAATTTGTGCACCCAAGTTTGAACTTACTAACAATTAGCTTCTAATTCTCATCTACCTATGAACACATATATGCGAAGATTCACTCTAGCACATAAGTGGATATAGATTTAGTTGGGGCATCAATAGTTAGAAAATCCATTAATACTTGCCACAAATGTGGGAACTTTAAATTTTTTGACATGCATAGGCTCTTAGTTCCAAAAATATTAAGACATCATGAACAATAACATAACATGGACTTAAGAACCTTGAAATTTTTAAGTTATTAAAGCGCTAAATTTCAATCTTGACATGTGATTATATTTAAAGTTTCCTACACATATGGGTATTTATAAATTTGATTTTACTCAAGATCTCAAGTTTGGAATTGAAACTTCTTTATTGCTATAACTCCTAGTGGATGCGAGGCTTCTTGTAATTTCAACCTAACATAATTACATTTCTTTTTTTTTATAGGGGAAACATTCAGATTCTTGCTTAGAGGATAGGCATCATTGCATGATTAACTTTGGTCAATCAATGTCTTAGATTTCACTTGATATATTAATGAACATGCTTTTGTCTTGAATTAGGACTCCTGCCAAGGTTTCTTTCCTCTTGGGGATATATTTCCATTACGTATCTACTCTAAGGCATCAATAGGAAAGATTTTTCTTGAGGAATTAATGGCTAAGTTTCATTACAAAAATATGTTTCAATATTAAAAAGGAAGCTAGTCTCAAAGGATAGTCTTGATAGAGAAATTATCATGAAGGGAATCTAAGACTTATTATAATTAATTTAAGTAACAACCTCCCATACTTAAATTATTTAGACTTTAAACGTCATTAAATCTTGCAAAGAGCCATAAGATAGTGGTTTCAATCTAGGCTATTAGAATTTACCTCAAAGAGTTTTTTTAATACTTCCTTTGATCAATTCTAGTTTTTATAGGGGAAAAATTCATACTTCCATTTAGAGGATAGGCATCACTACATGATTAACTTTGGTCAATCAATGACCTAGATTTCACT
>VDFB02335817.1:0-15216 GCA_007258455.2 Sequoia sempervirens | reverse complement strand
GGTGTGGTCAACTAACGTTTTATCCCATGAGTATCATAGAAGTTGGAGAATGCACTAGAACAAAATTCCCCCCATTATCTGACCTAAGAGTTATAATACAAGAACTGGACTCTTTTTCAACCAAGGCCTTAAACTTCTGAAATACATTAAAACCCTCTGATTTCTGCTTAAGAAAGTACACCCACATTTTCCTACTATAATCATCAACAAAGAGTAGAAAGTACTTGCAACCAGTTACAGAAGAAGTAGACATAGGGCCACAAATATCAGCATGAACTAATTGAAGTACCTTAGAAGCCTTTGCCCGAGTCGTATCATGAGCGGTGTCGCGATGTTGCTTCAGGCTGACAAGCACCACAAGCATGCGATCTTTGGTCGAGATGTCGGGTAAAGCCATCTACAAGTCCCTCTAGAGCAAAATTTGAGAGAGATAGTGCACGTTCAAGTGCCCGTACCGCTGGTGCCAAAGACTGGTGACAGCTGAATTTCTGGCTGCCAAGGCTAACTCTGGAGAATCACCAGTGTCCACAAGCCTGTAAAGGCCATGATCCTCTATCCCAACGGCCACCATTGTGCGAGACTCACGATCAACAATCGAACATTTGTGCGAGCTGAATACCACATCCATCTGGGGAGAATGCCGCATAATCTGACTGACTGAAAGAAGGTTGAGCTCGATATCAGGTACATAATACACGTTGAGGAATATGAGATCCCTCCCGCCAGACTGAACCTGAACAGTGCCTGTGCCGACAACTATGTATTCCTCACCTCCTCCAAAAATCACTTAGTCAATGCAAGGGGAAAAGTCTGTGAACCAGTGACGCCTATGTGAGAAATGACGCGAGGCACCAGAATCTATGTACCAAGCAGAGGATTTGACATGGTCTGCGGGCCTCTTTGCCATGAGTGCATAAAAGGCAGATTCCTTATGCTCAGAGTGCTCGGCGACATTTGCTTTCTGCTGAAACCCTCCCTGCTTCTTTTGCTCGAAAGCCAAACGAGCACGGCAATCCTTCTTGATGTGGCCAAATTTATGACAGTAGTTACACTGAACATTTTTCTTCTTCGAACTGGTCTGACTAGAGCCTTTCTGCTATGAAGGCTGACCTTTTCCTTGATGCTTCGGATGGGTTTTAGCTGCAAAAGCCTGCTCCGTGGAGGATGATGATTCACTGCTACCGAATTGTTGTCTCCAGCAATCCTGTTGCAACAGGATAGTGCACAGATTTGGAAACTTAAGATCAACATTAGCAGATGTAATGTTGAGAGTCTCTAGGAAGTGTTCATAGGACTTCGGTAGACTCTTCAGGGTGATCACGACCATGTCTTCGTCCTCCATTTTCCGACCAATCGCCTCCAACTGATCTCTGATCTCCTGGATTTTATTCAGGGGCGCTTGCAGAGTTGTCTTCTCATCCATCATGATAGAAAACAGCATATTCTTCAAGAAAAACGCACGGCTTTTGTCTGAAGTTTCATGCAAACCCTTCAAGTGATCCCAGATCTCCTTAGCTGATTTTCCAAGTGGAATCTGAGGGAGCCGATCATCAGTAACTGAAAGCTTAATAAGCATTACGGCTTCACGATTCTGCTCATCAAACTTCTCCTGATCCTTACCCGCCATGTCGGGACGAGTAGCTTTGCCGAGGATCATCTGATCAAGGCAGCGGTATTCAAAAATTGTCAGCATCCGCTGCTTCCAAGTGTTGTAATTTTTGCCATTAAATCTCTGACTGCCCTCCAGCATTAAATTGCTTAAACTGGCCATCTTCACGCTTTTCGAGGCACGAAAAACGAGGTACTAAGAAGAGGCTGATGCACGAAACTTGAGGCACAAATTCCAATGCAGAAAAATAGAGGCAGATTCAGGTACAGACTGCAAAAAGTACAGTGTACGGATGGCATACAATTCTAGGCACGGAAAACGATGCACCCAGAAAATTTGAAGACCAACCCAGTTGAGCTCTCGAAAAACCCACCAGGAATCTGGAAACGAAAAAAATTTCCGCCTTCAAAAAATGGGTAAAAACCATAGTTGGAAAACTCGGACTCCCCGCGGACTCGGCAGCCCAAAATATGACTCAGACTCGGGGACTCGGCACGGACTCGGGAAAAGACTCGGCAAGGACTCGGCAAAAAAAAAAACCGTAGTTTTACAAAAAAACAAGAACAAATTAATGCATTTAGAGAACATAAGAGCCTAATTTGATTATCAAACACTTATAATTCAAAGATTACACATGTCATATGATCATCAAACACTCAATAATTGAAATTTCATCATTCATAGTCATCAAATACTCATAGTTTCAATGTAGAACAGCATCATAAATTTATAAATGTTTACATATAATCATGTCAAAAAGAGGAAAACATTAACAACCACATATAATCTACATCTTCCTTTTTCCCCTCCCAATGGTACTCAATTTTGGAGGCCTAGAACTAGAAGGTGCCCGTGCTATAGTATCCAAACGAGGACTAGGAGATCGAGAAGGGGAAACATGATATTCGAATGTGTCTTCATCATCCTCCATGGCATCCAATCTTGCTGCTTCTTCTTCTGCTGCTGCTCTCTCTAATTCAGCAAGATCCTCATCAGTAAGGAAGACATCAGCCTCATCATTTTGTTCATCAATAGTCCATTCACCATATGGATCAATGTCATCCAAGTCGATGGACTCATGTGAAACACCCTCCACCTTTCTAGTTCGAAGGCGAAGGTTGTATCGAACAAAAACTAAATCATTTAGGCGCTGCTGAGTCAACCTATTCCTCTTCTTTGTGTGAATGTTCTCAAATAAACTCCAATTCCGTTCACACCCAGAAGCACTGCATGGCTGTGACAAGACACGTATGGCTAGCTTTTGAAGATTTGGTGTGCTAGCACCATAGTTCTCCCACCATAGATCTACAAAAACATGTTTAAAAAATATAAGTATTAAGAAATAAGAATAAAGTAAAGTTTAAAACTTTAAACAATCTATATGTAAGAATCAAGTTTCTAATTTCATTTTTTACCTGGTTGTTGTTTTCCTCTCCTTTCAATTGCTTGTTGGGAGGAAAAGAGTCTCCCCTCTGCACCTTTGTAGACCTTGAATAGATAAAAGAAAAAGTAAATCAAATATAGAAAATTCATAGATAGTCAAGGCTCAACATTGCAAATTCATAAATAAGATGTAACAAATCTCACCTCCAACTCATCAAACACTTTATCTCTCAGCTCAGGATCAGGCACCATCCTATCAATGCATATGACAAGACCTTCCATGACCTCCTCATCCGCCTTAAATGTGTCCGAGAAGTAGAACTTCGGATTCAAGAAGTAGGCAAAGGCATGGATCGGCTGGTGGAGTTGGTGTGTCCATCTCCGATCAATGATGCGCCATATGATTTCATATTTCCTTTTGTTTCCGCCATAGTAACGTGATATGGCCTCTTTGGCCCTATCCATGGCCTCATAGATGAACCCCATTGGCATGCCATCTCCATCCACCATACGAAGAACCCTCACCAAAGGTTCTGTCACCTAAAAAAATGAAAACAAATGTTAAATCATAACAAAATTAACCCCTCAAAAAAAAAACAGCAAATAGATTATCATGTATAATTTATTTTTGTTGATTGCTACTTACCCCCATCAACTCTTCTCCATTTTTGATGAGTGTCTCATCAAAAACTATGGCAACAATCCTCTCCCCTTCAGGTCTATTGGAAAATGAGGACTCCTTCCAAGCATCAGACACGAACATTTGTTTGAGATGATTAATGGCACCAAGAATGCTTTGCAATGTGAGGAAGTGGCTAGCAAATCGTGTCACTCCAAGTCGCACAAGGTCCTTGCCATTTGTAAATTTCCTCATCAAAGAAAGCACCCAAGTATGGTTGTAGATAAATTTTGTAACACTTTTTGCATCTTCAACCACACTTTTGACCCATGAAATCTTCCCAATGTCCTCTAGCAATAGGTCTAAGGAATGTGCAGCACATGGAGACCATGCAATTGTGGGATACCTCTCCATAAGTAGTCTACCTGCAGCTACATATGCAGCTGCGTTGTCCGTGATGATTTGGACAACATTATCAACTCCAACCTCCTGGACCACCCCATCTAATAGATTGCATAAAGTCTCAGCATTTTTAACTTCATGGGAGGCATCTATTGATTTTAGAATCACCAATCCACCATTAGAGGCCACTAAAAAGTTAAGGAGAGTTCTATTTCGTCCATCTGTCCACCCATCAGATAAAATGCTGCAACCTTTTCTTCGCCAAAATTTTTTTTGCTCATCAACCACAAACCGTGTATTCTTTACGGCTTCCTCTAGCAATGGCCCACTCAAATCTTTAGATGATGGGGTCTTAAACCCCTTTCCTGCAACTGTAAGGGCATTCACCAAACCTTCCCAATATGGGCTATTTGCAACATTGAAAGGTAGATTATTGTAGTACCAAAAGTTTGCAGCAGCCATCCTAGCTTCTTGATGCTTTTCTTTATTCCAACCTGTACCTTCAAGTGAAGGTTGTGCTCCTGGAACATTACGTGGAACAAAATAATTTGGTCCTGATGAAGGACCCTGACTAGCAGTAGAAAAAGAACCATCAGGACTCTCCCCAAAAGATGAATGTGGAGCACGGAAGCTTGGACTTGCAACACCATGGGGCATAGAGGGTGCAGATTGGGATTGAGATCCACTCATCGGTGATGTTAGGGCATCTTTTGTTTTTTGTCTTTCCTCTTTCTTAAGCTCATATTCAGCAAGAAGGGCCTTCATCTCTCTAATGATCTCAGGAGTGGTATTCTTGCATCCCTCCACATTTTGCCCAGGGATTCTAGCAAGGTGGTATTTTAATCTGTTTATTCCTCCTGTCATCCATTTGTTGCATTCATGACATGTCAATTCACCTTTTTTATTTCCTGGAATTGCATACTTCCATGCAGGGTCTTTTTTTACTCCCTTTGGATTTGAAGACGACATTGTTGTTTCAAGTTCAAAATGAAAAAAAAAATCAGCTAGGGTTTGCAAAAAAATCAGCAAATAAATGTGATTCAAAATTTCAAAGTTTCAAACATTTGCAAAAGAAAAAAGATGCAAAACCAAGCTAGAAAGTAGAAACAATAAGAATTAGGCTATTAAGGAAAATAGAAAAAAAATTGGCAGCATTTCCCCTTATTTTTCTTGATTTTTTAAATTTTGAATGCAAAAAAATTGAAGAAAACAAACAAAAAGCAGTGTTAGATCACTTACCTTGCTCGATTTTGACCTTTTTGGTTCGTTCTCCCTTCTTCTATCAATCCCACAACAATTTGCAGACCTAGTTTTCAAGAGTGACAGTCAAAAAATGAAAAAAAAAAGCAAAAAAATCGTGGGTTTTAACCGTTTTTGGACTTCAGTAGCCTTGAGGTCTGGGTCGGAACTCCGGTCCAGACCTCGGGGATTTCGGCGAGTCTGAGTGGGACTTCCGGGAGTCCGGAGCCGAGTTCCCTTTGGACTTCGACTCGAGCCAGCGTGATGGACTTCGGCGAGTGAACTGTAGTCGTGGCCGAAATCGGCCGAGTCCGCAAACTATGGTAAAAACTCTAGTCGAAAAATCTGGAACCCTAGATCTCCATTAAAGAACCAGAAACTTGCAGAAAAATGGAGGAATTCTTTTGGAAACACGGCACGAATCTGAGAACTCCAAAAAAAAACACGCCAGGAATCTGAGAACTCCCATCGGCGCCCAGAAGGAAGATTAGTAACAGAGAGAATCCAACACGAGATTCAAAAGATTTTTCGCGGCCGTCAGAAACCAAAGAGAAGAGAACTTTGACGCGGGTTAAAAAAAAAAAAAAAAAAATTCCTTTGCACAAAAACGTGTCTGATACAGGGTCGCGCGGCGTCGCAGGATGATCAGAGAAGTAAAATCCTTCAGAAGTCGCGGCACAGAAGCAGCACGAAATGCGTTTGAAAATTGCGTGTGCTTGTTCGAGGCACGAAATACAGATATGGTCGCACCTCCCGATGCGAAGACAGAACACTTGCAAAAAATCTTCGAATTTCTCAGAAGAGCCATGAAGAAATTTTTTATTTTTTTTTAATTTTTTCAGAGACCCACGAATTTTTCAAGAGCCATGAAAAATTCCAAAAAAAATTTCAAAATTTTAACTCTTCAGAAAAATCTTCAAAAATTTCAGAGAAGATTTTATCAAATTTTTAATTCAAAAAATACTGAAAAAATCTTGAACGATTTTTATGAATTAAAAATTCAATTTTGAGCAATTTGGCTCTGATACCATATTACACGGGTAATTGGTAAATAAATCGATGTATTAACAATGAGCAATGTGCTCAATAAATAATTTATAAGATGATACAGGATAAGATCGAACACGATCTTATCTCAGGAAAAAGTAGGAAGTTTCTAAAAGAAACTTCAGATAAGATCTCGAACATCAAAGACGATCTTATCTAGATATTTTACAATATTTTACATAGTTGAGCATTAATAAATAAATAAAGAATATTATTTTAATAAACACCAAACATCTCTAAGGATCCAATAAGGATTTTGGAAATGAAGCTTGCATCCTTCACTTGCCCCTCACAATCAACCCACCTTCAAAAACATTGACCTTTTAGGGGCATTGCAATGACTTTATTAAATGTCAATTTTTGCAATCTTTTCATCCATCAAAAAAGATGAACACTATTGTTTCAACCCATAAATTCTTAAATGATTTTAGTGATGTCTCTACCAAAAAAAAAAGGTATTTTACCAATAAAGTGGTGTGCACCTTCTCTTACCCAAGGCTTATGTAACCAAAAGGTGTTTAACTATTTTACATCACCATTCCCGCCAATATGGTGATCTCACTAGGCGCATAAATGCAATATGCAATATCTTCATCCGCATTGTCCCTTGTCTCATTCTAAAATGCCTTATCCAATAGGCTTCTTTTGTGGGAAGAAAATGAAGGATCTTCTTGGATAGACTATCTCCAAGAAAGGATGTGAGGCAACCCCTCTTACAGGAGCCACTATAGGTGGCCTCCCTAATCCTTTCTTTGCTAAAGGATAAGATTTTTATTTTGCTCTCTCAATCACAATATCAACTCCTCCTATATGTCATATTTTGTTCCTTTGGCAACCTATTCTTGCTCAACCCTTAACAAACTTTAATTCCATGGTCAATCATAGCACATAGTTGAGCTTTCACTTGACTATATGAGTACTGCTAATCAACATTAGAGTGACTACAACATTAAAGGAAAACCCCACCTCTTAGAAGTTGTACAATCATCATAGCATATTTCCATAGAGTTGATGCTACATCATATTTGAACTACCTAACTACCTCTAAGCCCACTAGACATGAACTATTATCATGTAATGTCCCCGTTTTGGAGGTAGTTTGATTTAATTAATTTAATTAATTAAGTTGTCCAAAATAATGAATTTTCATGAGGATGACTAATTGATTATTTTAATTAAATTAAAAAATGGTATTAAGTTAATTATTTATAAGGTTATCAAATAAATCAATATTATAAGGTGACCTTATATTTAATTAATTTAATAAAGTGACTTGAATAAAATAATATATCATAAAGTCACTTAATAAAAAAATAAAATAATATTCTAGAAGTTTCATGAAGAATTGGAGAAAAAGATTGCTTGATAAGCTTCTAGACATCCAGTTTTGAATATTGCTTGATAATTTTCAGTTGTGGAGCTAAGGGTTTCTGCAAATGTTTCAGTTGGCCATTGAGAACGAAAACTCTCAATTGGTAAGGCAATTTTGAGGGTGTGAGATATCATCTGAATTATTGCAGCTGTAAGGAAGATACTTCAGTCTTCCATTTGTGCTTCATTGGTAAATTTTGTGACCTTTGGCCAAATTTGGGAATAGAGTTTTATTTCAGCTTGTTGAAGCAAATTGTGATAGGTCAATATAGGAGATTTGGAGATTTTATATCAGCTTAATGGAATTCTACATAGACTGATTGCATCCATTTGAGAAGGACAAAATTTGGCATTATAGAGGATCGAATATTGTATGCTGTTGTTACCATACTTCAAACTGGTTACCTATGATTTTATTCATAGCTGGGTATGCTGGCTGCGATTCCAAATGGGTACAAGAGCGCTGCAATCTGTGACAGATGGCGATGGGTTTTGAAGACTTGAAACGAAGGTTAGAAGCTGCTATAATTTTATTTTGAAGAATCCGGACCTGAACAGGAGCGGCACCTTCTTGGGGTTGATTTGAATTGTTAAGAGATCATTTCGAAGGAACCAAGGCTGCTATCTTATCACCGACATCAGGAGCTTAAATTACACCAGGTTTTAATGTTATTTGCATTCATATATGAGCATATAAGATAATGCTAGTTGCTGCAATGTGTATTCAGACTTTAGGAAGGCATTAGATTGTTAAGCCAAGTGTCTTGGCTAACCATAGTAGAATTGTAATCAGATTCTCTGAGTCTTTGTAATCAGACCATTGCGTTAAAGAGTCTAATTTTGAAGTTGCTCGGCAATTGTTTGTAAAATTGTCTATGGCTGTAGCTTTCATTTGTACACACTTGTATGCATGCCAATTGTTTGATTAAATGCCAAGTGGCTGTAGATGTCTTCTTGCACATTCAGTTGGTAAGGAAAGTGTTTGTATTAATGCTTAGTTGCTGTAGATGCATATTGGCCACCATTGGTTGCATGAAAAGTGTTTGACATTATGTCAATTAGCTAATTTCAGTCACTCATGTGTATGGGAATGATCAAAAAACAATTAGTATATCACTTTATTTGCATTGTTAACCTATCTTGCATCTTTGGGAGCTTTCAAAAATCAATTTGCAGCATTCATTTCATAGCAAAGCAAGCATAATCAGAACTGGAACTCAGAATCAGCAAGATCAGACATTGCGTGCTAAGTGTTTGACAATATTCCTTGAGGCTCTAATCAGCAGTTTGAGGTCAGATTACGCAAGGCTCATTACATATCAGCCATTCTAACTAGATTGTTGTTAGAAGAAAAAAAAGGTAAAAATTTAAAATGTAATACTTGAGTACATGAACTTGAGAAAATAAATTAAAACTAATATACAACCCTGCAATACATATGAACACAATGAAAACAAACAAAACAAAACAAAAAAAAAATTAAAACAATATTTGATCAAAAAATCTTGTATGTACAAGCTAGCTCCCTCTTATAGCACTTTGCAAATGTCTTTGGCATCTTTGCAATCCTTCACACCTTAAAAAAAACCAGTAAGATTCACAAATACAAAAATGGCAATTTGGAATGATATTGGTTGTTTTTGTGCTTTGTGATTGTGAAATGAATGAATAGCAACTATTTGGAGTCACTTTTAGGGTTGTCATTAATCTTTTATGGTTTTTTTTGGTATGTAAATGTATATATTTTATAATCTTTTATGGTTTTTAATGTTATTAAAGTGTTTTTTATATTTAAAAATG
The DNA here is from genome assembly GCA_007258455.2 of Sequoia sempervirens. Lineage (NCBI taxonomy): Eukaryota > Viridiplantae > Streptophyta > Pinopsida > Cupressales > Cupressaceae > Sequoia > Sequoia sempervirens. The sequence goes on along the minus strand of VDFB02335817.1, from coordinate 5,746 downwards.
GTTTTCCCATCTAAATCATGCCTAGGTCTATGAGTATAGCTGGGAGCATCCAAGCACATCACGACATTGCCAAGGCACAGCCCTGGTTGTCCAATCCACAAAACAAAGCCCATTCCCAAACCAAAACCCATTCAGTCTTGTAATGGCACCCAAGCTAAAGAACAAGCAACATAGCTTATAAGTGATCATATATCTATATATATATTGAAGGTTCCAAGCATGTGATTCAATGCTTACAAGTTGATGCAAGATGCTCAAGTCCTACATTGGACAAGAATAATCTTGGAATTGAGTTACTACAATAAGATAAAATTAGTATGCATGACAAGATGAGATTAACGCTGCTGAAAAAGTATAAAGAAATGAGAAATCATGCAATTTGAAGCATTCAAAGTTAAATATGAAAGATGGACAAAATGTATAATTTACATAAATCAAATGATGTGCATATCAAATTATATGCATCCAATTTTTAGAAGAAAAACAAACTTTGGGTGAAGCAAAGTTGCACCCTTTACTGTCAACAATTTTTAGGTGCGAGAGGTGGGAGCTAGGGAGAGCAAAGGAAAAGGAGGGAAATTTTAGCCAACAATAAGTAATAACATTACTTAAATATTTTGCCTAGGGCAATCAGAACTCATAACAATACTTTAGGTTCTTTGCCCTTCTCTGAATTTGTAATGCAATGTACTAATCATTAATTACTCTCTTCTTGAACCATAGAACCTTAACATAAGGAAAAAAAATTACCTTTACATGAAATTCTTGCTGCTTATATGAAAATTGCAATGTATACATGATAATACACTCAAATTTTAAAAATATGCTGGTCCTTAATGACTTTTAGAATAGATGTTTTTTGTAGCAACTCCTTCACTCATATCATAAAAAGACACATGCAAGCAAATATGACGGAGTAGCAAATGTGATTTTGAAAAATTTTTAACAGCAAGCATAAGCATAATCATATCTTTTGGAAGTAAAAACTATTATTGTAATAGGAGCTATAATATGTATTGTTAAGGGTTACCCAAAATAATACCTTGATCTTCTACTCTAGGTTGTGTCACTTCACTCCAATCTGCAAGTGATGCCTTTTCCTTGAATAATGAATTTGATATGCTTGTCATTGTTGTTGCTTCCAGCCTAGGAGCACATTGTCCAGTTATCTACCCAAAAAAGGAACATGACAAAACAAAATCCTACAACGATTTCCCATTGTGATTTACAAATGGCACTAAAAAGGTCACATTGGAAACATGTGAAAATCACATTTTAGTTATATAGAGATAATCTAAGCTTAGCAAATGTTCTAATGGAAAGAGAAAATTATAAAAAATGAATGTTGCATGAAATAAGGATAAAGAGAAGGAATTTGGAAGGGAAAGACAATAATCCATTTATTATTTCAAACATACGCCTGAGATATGATAGCCTATTCTATATAGTATGTCACAAACACAAGCCTACAAAGTAATTGCAAAAAATCTAAGACATTCAACTAACTCCTAATTTGGGATGATAGCTTAAAAGCAAGAAGTAAAAGTTCCAATTAATGTTTTCATGTATGACAAAGCTTTCACTTTATCTATCATTACTGGGAAATATCAACGAGTAATAAAACATCTATCATTACTTTATCTATGGAAGGGAAAGAGCATAATCCATATATTATTTCAAACATACGCCTGAGATATGACAACCTATTCTATATAGTATGTCACAAACACAAGCCTACTAATTAATTTATAAAATCAGATATTATTAAGTGTCAGTGATGTGTTGTGTTCATAGTGCCTTATTAAAAAATGTTTCTAACCAAAGACTTAAGGGAGCTAAACAATCAATACCCACACAGTGTTTACTAGATTACACATTAATAAATTCATATGACTGAGCTAGGCTGGCAATCAAATCCTTGCTCGCTAGTATCTTTAGCATTTAACGCCTTAGAAATACTCCACACAAACATATTTCCACTATACAACTAACAAAGCTCCACATCTTATAAGCTATGTTACCGAATCGTGGGGCTTGAAGGCCGAATCGGGGTACGGTACGTATCCGAATCGGATACGTGTCAAATACGTTGTGGAATCGGGTAGGGTTCGGAAATTTTAAGCCTGAAACGTTTTTCCAAAAGCTGGACAAATCTCGACGTTTTCCAGGTCGACGTGGCATATTTGACCCGATTCCAAACCTCCCAGCGCAGATTTTGAAGCCTTTTTGACTTTTTCGTATGGTAAAACGCAGAAAACCTGAAAGCAAAAACACAATGCAACAGTTCGACGAATTTTTCACGAGCTTCTGCAGAGACGAAAGGAGTTTCAAGGTTTTTTCGCAGGCTTTTACAGAGATGAAGGAAAAACACAACGTTTTCTGTAGGAAGAGGTGACGAGTTAACTTGCAGGCATCAATCTGTTCGCGCCCTCACTGTCTGCGCCCTCTCAGTTCCGCGCCTTCCGCCGTAGGGTTTTCTATTCTTTTTTTGATCCAAAGTTTAAAAACATTAAACTTAATATGATTATTAATATGATTATTAATTTATTAATTTATTATTATAATTTATAAACGATATTTTATTAATAAGTTTATTATTATAAATTGTTTTATAAATTTATATTTATAATGATTATTATTTAATATTTAATATTGTATAAATATTAAATATTATAACAATATTACTTAATATAATAATTTATAAACAATATTTTTATTAATATGTTTATTATTATAAATTGTTTTATAAATTTATATTTATAATGATTATTATTTAATATTTAATATTGTATAATATTTATTATTTATTATTTAATATTTAATATTTATTATTACAATATTACTTAATATAATAATATAATATTTATTACTTATTATTTAATATTTAATATTTATTATTACAGTATTACTTAATAGTATTCTTGTTTTTACTTTTTAGGCTGCAAATATGCCTATATTTATGATTTTTATATGTTTTATGTACGGACGTACCCAAACGTACCCACACCCAAAAAAAAAATTGCCGTATCGGCATACCGTACCTGTACCCGTACCCACGTACCCGTACCCAATTCGGCAACTTAGCTTATAAGCATAAATAATGTGCCCAACAATGATCAAGACAGGCTGGCTATACTCTTTGAGAATTTAACCTTACTGGCTCTGTAGACTCCATGAAAGTATGGTGAGGGCACAGCAACAAATGTGCACCAGAGCTCTTTGCATGTAGTCATGAATATTGTTAATCATGTATCAGATAATCTCCTAAAAGATGGCATGGATGCTTCTGAAAATCGGGAGTCTAACTCAGTCGAAGACAAGGGAGGACTTCCTGCACGATGAGGTGAAGGAAAGCAGAGGTGAAAAATGTATCCAACCACATTCTGCATTGCTGTCACTCGTTGAAAATATTTGCTCCTGCTATAAATTTTTGGCATGATCGTCCATGTTTTTGTAACATCTGCTATTTGGGTTATGATTATCATCAAGTCAGGCCTCTGCCCAATGCAAGTCATTTTATTTTCTCTCCTGGTCTAGTTCTTGTCTTAATTAGTCAGGGCGATATCCAGTGTAGGATTAGACAACTTGCTTCATGATGCCAAAGGGATATCCAAATGCCAAACCTTGTACACAGTTTGTAATTTAGGTTCTGACTATGTTACCAAATCGTGGGGCTTGAAGGCCGAATCGGGGTACGGTACGTATCCGAATCGGATACGTGTCAAATACGCAGTGGAATCGGGTAGGGTTCGGAAATTTTAAGCCTGAAACGTTTTTCCAAAAGCTGGACAAATCTCGACGTTTTCCAGGTCAACGTGGCATATTTGACCCGATTCCAAACCTCCCAGCGCAGATTTTGAAGCCTTTTTGACTTTTTCGTATGGTAAAACGCAGAAAACCTGAAAGCAAAAACACAATGCAACAGTTCGACGGATTTTTCACGAGCTTCTGCAGAGACGAAGGGAGTTTCAAGGTTTTTTCGCAGGCTTTTACAGAGATGAAGGAAAAACACAACGTTTTCTGTAGGAAGAGGTGACGAGTTAACTTGCAGGCATCAATATGTTCGCGCCCTCACTGTCTGCGCCCTCTCAGTTCCGCGCCTTCCGTCGTAGGGTTTTCTATTCTTTTTTTGATCCAAAGTTTAAAAACATTAAACTTAATATGATTATTAATATGATTATTAATTTATTAATTTATTATTATAATTTATAAACGATATTTTATTAATAAGTTTATTATTATAAATTGTTTTACAAAATTTATATTTATAATGATTATTATTTAATATTTAATATTTATATAAAATATTAAATATTATAACAATATTACTTAATATAATAATTTATAAACAATATTTTTATTAATATGTTTATTATTATAAATTGTTTTATAAATTTATATTTATAATGATTATTATTTAATATTTAATATTGTATAATATTTATTATTTATTATTTAATATTTAATATTTATTATTACAATATTACTTAATATAATAATATAATATTTATTACTTATTATTTAATATTTAATATTTATTATTACAATATTACTTAATAGTATTCTTGTTTTTACTTTTTAGGCTGCAAATATGCCTATATTTATGATTTTTATATGTTCTATGTACGGACGTACCCAAACATACCCACACCCAAAAAAAAAAAATTGCCGTATCGGCGTACCGTACCCGTACCCGATTCGGCAACTTAGGGTTCTGATGTTAAAATATAATTTTTTGTTTTGCAAACAAAAAAGTACAAATATAAATTCATGATCATGCATTCTAGTATTCTATCCCTAACAGACAAAACTCTGGCCCTGGTGTTAATAACAAAAAGATTCAAGGTTTTAGTTTGAAGTTCTATATAGTACCATATCAGAAAATAATTCTAGCTCTGATTTAAGATACTTCCCTCCCTATCTCAGACATGTATTCCCTCGTATCTGATACATATCTGTAAGGTAAGAAGATATAATGGATATGGACACTCAAAAATCCCAACTCTTTTTGAGTAAAACATTTATTTATAATTTATAAATAATAAAAATCAAAACATGAAAAAAACATTACAACAAATAACAGAAAAAATACATACCCATTATAAAGACACGTAAATGGTCTCACTTTTCCTAGAACTCCTCTCTTCAAGCTTGTGTTTGGATAGTTATTGTTGCTTTATGCCACATGGTGTTTTTGAAGAGAGGGTTTCTGAAGCTAAATTTTTGGCTGTTTAAAATTGTCTTTTGAATTATTAATATGCATGGGTTGTTACTTCTTCTTATATCCTAACATTCATAGAGATTCACTCTTTTAAATTATATTCGAAATTTGATAAAGAGTCTGAGTTTTCTGTTTTGTAGTATCATTTTGCAAATATTTGTGTATTTGTATATATAGAGCAAACGTACAAATACCATACAAACACAAATGCATGTTTCTGTGTTGAATTCATGCCTTCTCATATCTAATGTTTTCTAAAATTTGTTGTACTTATATCTATAGTTTCAATTCTATATTTAGGAATGAAATTCTCTTTAGGGATATCTCACTGTATTAAATAGCTTGTAAATAATAAACTCACAAATATAACTCATTTTCTTAAGAATAAGGCTCCTATCTCATTCTTTGTTGATTATGTTCTAAATTTTATGCATTAGAGTTTAAGTTTTCTGTTTTATAGTATCATTTTGCAAGCGTCTGTGTATACGTATATGTATATATAGAGTAAACATACAAATAGTGTAG
>VDFB02335816.1:0-16195 GCA_007258455.2 Sequoia sempervirens | reverse complement strand
AGATATTCATCACGAAGCCTGCAGAGAGGATGAAATGTCTGCTGGGAGCTGCAACTGCAAAATCCAACGTTTAACACCTCAAAAAATTAGGCGCCTTTGATTAAATTGATTTTCAGTCTCCAGACAACCTTTTCTCTATTCTGCCATCTGACACTTCAAACTACCGCTGACGATGAACGGTAAACCCTGCTGATTGAATGGTAGGCTCACTACGTGACTAGAAATATTCCGCATCCAACGACTGTATGGAAGGCACCAAAGAACTGCATTAAGGACCCCCAAAGGAAGATCGCCCTTGGCCTCTGAAGGCTCACACCATTTTATCAAAAGTGCAACTTTCAACCAAATAGCCTACTTCGACCCTCGATACTGGGAGCTGGAGAGCTCCGATTCACATGCCGTCAGTCTCATCGCGTAGCTAGAACAACTTACGAGAGATGTCTCTGGAGGTGTCGAAGCAAGAAAACTGCTTCTAAGACCTCAAAGAGACGATAGCCTTTTTAAAATAAAATATATGCTCCACACTTGGTCATTTTCCGGCCGTCTTCACTTTTCAGCATTCTACAAAGACCTTGCACATACGAGCGTTTGCCAAATCCCGGAGGCTGACGTCTAGGCTCATTGGATAGCTGGAGTAATTGCGCACAAGTCTCGTGAAGACTGCAAAAGCCAAAAACTCCATTTGACAGGCCTAAAGGCTAGGCGCCCCTGGGCTATAGAGGCTACAATGTGAATACTACGTTTCTCCACCCTCGTATTTACGTACCTGGTAGGCTCTCTGCCACAATCACTCAGAATGTCGGATTGACTGGCTGACTGGTGTGTTGCGAAGCTAGACTAGATTAGAAAAGATCTCAGGAAGACCACATCTACAAATACCATCATCTAATGAGTCAATTTCAAGGTCGCCCCTGGGCTACAAGGGCTCAAAAGTTGGATACTGACCATCTTCTATAACATGCGAGCTCAGGTACCCTCAACTTCTGACCTCAACAACCAGAGTTTTGTAATTCAAATGACTTCGCCGGATAGCTCGTCGGATAACCAGACTAATTCTAAAGAGAATGACTGCATCTACAGGCAAAAATAACAAGGTCTGGGCCCTCAAAGAGAAGGGCACCCCTAGGCTACAGGGGCACAGATCTTCATTTTGCTGAAAATCTTCATTAATTTGATCTCTGAAATCACCCTACTGGCCATTGATTTGACCATGCAGGAGTATAATTTTGTCGTGAAGTGCTTCTTCATCATGATATGTCTCATTCTGAATCTCAAGTTCAGGTCTTGAGCTCTAGGTAATCACCAACTGCTACTGACGACTGACATGACACTAACCAAAGTCCATATTTGACTAGCCCAAAAACTTGTATTTTGACATCATTTAGCAAGGTTTAGACTCTTTTAAGCAAAATGCCTTAATGAAGCAAAAAAAATTGGTTTGGGTACAACAATTTATTTGTATTTTAGTATTTTGTATAATCATTAAAATAAATTACCCATGTATTTACAATCTTTGATGTATAATGATTATAATATTTAGAAATTTATATTTGGGTAATTACAATATTATTTTTAGTATTTATAATTATAAGATTGTCTTTGATAACTATAATCATAGTAATATTAAATAATGTTTTTAATGTGTATCTTGTTTATCTTGTTTCCGATGTTTTATATCTCAATGCTACAATTTCGGGGGACATGACAATGGGTCCCCCGAAAGTCATTGGAGTCTTAGCTAAGATGGATGTTTGGGATTTCCATTGCGATTACCTGTATATTCACTTGCCACTCTCACCCATGCGGCCTTAAGTCCTGACGATTATGATATTATCATACCGCAGTTGAAGGATAGCAGATGGTTGAAGTTGTATTAAGTAACGGGCCTTCTATATTTTATCAGTTCACACAGGGACTCGACTATCGTTCATGTAATGTCCCTTATATCGTATTTTATATTAAGATATTTTGTCTCTTTTATCTATTATGATGATAATAGTTTAATACTTATAGTTTTGTATTTTGTATTAATTTTATATATTTTCAATATTTATTATAATATTTAAATCATTAATATTTCTATTTTATAATTATAATATTGTATTTTGACAATTATAATTATAATGGTATCAAATCATTAACAGTTTGAAATGTCTTTGTTACCTTAGTATCCAATTTCGGGGACATGACAAAATACTCCTCATTTTGCATGAAATAAGAGACCAAATTTTTCCAAGGACGCTAACAAATTTTATAGTTGGATAGCATTGGATTGAGCAAAAAGGGAACCTAAAAGTGGGATGGGATCTAATAAATTCTAAGGAAGAAGCCATCTAAATAAATTGTCAAGAACAAATCCATCTCTTAAAGTTCATCATTCTAAATTCTTTCCAATAACTATTTTTCTTGCTTTCGTTGCATACAAACATGTATGCTTCTGATAACTTTCTGTTTTAAAATCAACTAAATAAAAATTGTTAACCGCCACTTATAAGTCTTTGGACATCATGAAATTAATCACCCACTATAAAATTTTGACATGAATCAAGTATAAGAACTCAAGATTCTGACTATAGTTGTGATTAAAAATTGTAAACAAACATTAGATGTTGCATATGGAATTTTGTTCATTACAAGAGTCAAATATAATTGTAGTTAGATACGTGAATTTAGAGATAATAGTCATTCATCTTTATTGCAACCAAATTTATTCATTAATTTATATAATGTAGGAACATGTATTACCAATTTATTATTAAAGTGTAAAGTACTTTACTTGGAGGCCAACCCAAGTATCATGCCTGCATTTCCTCCTATTCATCATTACAATGAGGTATTCAACTTCACAAGGGGTAAGAGACCAGGTGTCTCTCAACCCAAATCTTTTGATTGAGGAATGCGTTTTTTTGTTTTGTTTGTAATTTTGATTTTTTTGAAGGTTTTTGCAATATAATGAAAGAATGCAGTTTTGAAATAAATACAAGTAAATTGCATAAATTGAATCTAGATATCAATAGACATGGATCTTAGCTGCAGTCGCCTTTATTTATTCAAATAATAAGTCACAATGTAGAAAGGCAAGCATGCACATGAAAAAGCAACCATAACAAGTAAAGAACCTGGTTATCTTTATTCGCAGCAAATGGCAATCAGCTGATTACAAACGGCTGTATAGAACACAGATTCCCAATGCCAAATAATGCCAAAAAGTCCCCAAGGAATATGCTCCTATGGTTGAAGTGAGATTGCCCCAAAAAGCAAGACGTCTTCTTCTCCAATTCACACGCCACAAGCTACAGCTGGTACGGCCCTTCTCCTGCAGCAATAAATGATATGGTACGGCTGGAGATACAATAGCCTTAGAAATAAGAATGAAGCTGGAACTCAATCTCTTGTAGATTTAATATTTTTCTTCAAACACTTGATGATTTCTTTCCTCTGTAAGCACAAATATGACTTCTGAGATAAAGTCACCTTCTGACAATCTTCAACTGATATCTCACAGTCTCAGTATGCCTGATCTTGAAGAGGGAACGTTCTTCAAAATCCAGCGATTCGCAGAAACCCTTGTTTCACAAATCCCAATATTCTCAGAGAGATAACAAGACAAATTAGAATAATTCCTGATGAAGTTCAATTTTCCCTTGAGATGAAATATAAATCTTCTCTCATTAGGTCGACCCAAAAAAGCAAGTTAAAGAGCATTTAAAAATATTAATAAATTCGCCTCTTCAACTTAGGGAAATATATTAAATATGGCGTCCCTTTTAATTAATGACTTTTTTTGAGTATTTAAGTCATTAATAATTGACCCCTTTAATATAAAGTATAAAATACTTTATATTATTCCATTGACATTTTAAAATTTAATAAATTGACTTTATATTATAAAGTCACAACTTAAATATTTCCCCATATCATTAAATGCTCTGATATTCACTATCTGCTCATCGGACTGTCAGGCTAGATCGACACTGAGCTGGCCAACTGAACCAGGTGCCCTGCCAGAAATAGAAACTCCTGCCTGCCTGACTTACTATTAATAGTAAGTACCCAAAAAACACTTTGAAAGTATCCGTCAAGGCCAAAACCTAATCAAACTGCTGGAATTATGTTCCCAAATGCTGGATAACTGCCTCAAGTGATCCTCTAAACACTTTTGCCAGCCTACGAGGATCTGAATGATAGGCTAACCTCTGAAATATCTGTACTGCCTAGGAAGGGGACATTACATGAGGTGTGTGACCATTCAGAGGTTTTGGGGTTAAACAATGTAAACAATGTTACTAGTTAGGTTCATGACATTTTTTTGTCTTATTATAGACATGATATTTCCATAGTCAATGAAAACAAATTTGAATGTATCTGGTAACAAAAATGTAAGAGCTTTTGAATCACCATTTTGGATCACAGTCCATGATCCATCATCAGGATAAGGAAAAGTAATGTAGATTGCAGAACCAACTCCCTAGAAAAGATTGAAGGAAGGAGAGGAGCAGAAACCAAGAACTAAGGGCAAGAGGAAAAGTTTAAAAAAATAATTGTTGTGATTGTCATGAATCATTAATCCTATTTTTGTCATGAAAAAATTGAAGTTAATACTTTTTGTCATGAATCATAATACTCATTTTACTCAATTGTGCAAAATGGCACAAATCTGTTTGCTGGGAGCTCTTAATAACTTTGGAATGTAGTTGATACAAAATTATGTAGAAAACAAAATCCATGTTGTCTTGGAGTTAACTTTTTTTCGTTAAACTGTATTACTGGTTAGGTTCATGACATATTTCTCATTACAATTCATAATATATTCCTTTTGACCAATTATGGTAAATGGCACAGTACTTGTTTGTTGCAGCTGTTAAAATTTCAGGTGGTGGTGGCTAGAGTATTAAGCAGAAAACAAAATCCATAAATTACTTATTAAAGCACTTGTCCATCATTATTTTGCAAATACAGGATTACTTGAAGAATGGGTAAAATGCTATTTGCAAGTGAAGAAAATTGGAGAGATGCTAGAGCCAAGAAACTCTCTTTATGCCACCTACATAGATAGGATAAAGGGGGAAATAGCAAAACAACTTAACAAGATTGCTTCTTCAAAAGAGCACAACAATGAAAAAGATAAGTTCCTTGACATTTGGAGTTCAATATTCACTTAAAATGTTACCCTCAACTGAACTGTTGAAGCAATACATTGTAAAATATTTTTTCTAGAAACATTGTATTAATTTTTTTCTTTGAATGACACAAATGTTTTTTCATACTATACCTGAAAGGTTCTGTTCCTTTCATACCGGAAGCAACAACGCAAATCTTCAGTGATGTACTCTCCTACATGAATAATGGAATCTGGAATAGCAACAAATAAGAGAGGTTGTATAATTCATGAAAAGACATTTGCATTTCCAGAATAATTCATCAAACAGAACAGATCTTTTAGCAGGTGAATTTGGATTTTGATATAATTTTAATGGTCATGGATAAGCATTCATGTTTCATCTTTATCATCCAAAATAATTACATTGTCTGCCATTGTTTTAATATAATTTTTTAAGTGTGGATATAATGGAGCTCATAGGCCTTGCCTGCGTCATTCTCAAAGTTAGACATATGACTGCACTGACCGATTTAATTTGCATCTTTTTCCATTGTTGTGTTATATCCTCATATCCATTTGCACAAGCGTGTTTTCAAATATTTGAGATAGAATTAAGCAAAAATATGTATGCCCCATCCTTATGCTATATTAAAAAATATATATCTGTTTGATTGCCACAAAGGCCCTAGTACTGACGCTATTCAAAGTTGACATCATATAAAATGTCTACTAAAGAAATTCAGAATCAATGTCTGTACAAAAAGTTTATGATAACTATAAATCAACATTCAAATTTTGTCCAAGTCCAATTCTTTCCTCATGGGAAAGTGTTCTTAATCTTCATGTCAAGGAGGACCTGCATTCCCTTCTTGTTCTCTGTTGCATGTTTTAGGTCAGCTTTTGGTACTGCAACCATTGTCTTTAATTATTGTTTATGATACTGCCAGCTTCTTGTTACCAGCAGATCCTCCTATGTTCGTTTCCTCTTATGAGACCTGAGATTTTGAGATGAGGATCACACCACCACACTTGAGATTTATTTAACATCCTTATAATGTTTAACTGTAACATTCGTAAGAAAGGCCTTTCTTTTGTTAATACTCCTCGATACATGTATGTGTTCTCTTCAATGTTGATTATTCTTAATAAAGGACTTCGTTTTATTACTACTACTTGGTACATCCCAAACCAGAAGAATAATATTCCCATAGATTAGTGTTCAGCTTTTAGAAGATTAAAAGAATATAAAGGAAAAACCATGGAGGCAATAAACAAGGTTGATTATGAGGCCAGCAGGGTGGAGCATTTGCATGATAGCAGTAGCTACAACAAATTGGAACATATCCAACTTTAATAATTATAAAAAATATAACTAGAATTATCAATGGATCCTCAATAGCAGATAATATAAAAAAGAAACTAATGATGCCAAGAATTTATGGTGCACCAACGATATAGAAGGTTGAGATCCCATTGTAACCGAATCAAGAGATTTTGGACTTTCCCATTTATATGGTTGCTTTAAAATTTTGTCTATAGTGAGCGTCATGTTTTATTCCTTACTTTTTTCATTATTAAGCCATAATCATCCGTGGTGTTTGGGGGGACAACTCTCATATGGCACATGGTGAAGGTAGGTCTTTACACTCTTAAAGAAATTATTAGAGTTTCATTGCAGATTCTTTCCTTATTTCATCTCTTCACAAAATTTTGTAATTTTCTCTTCTTGTAGCTTGAGCATTTAGTTAACTCTGGTTTGGAGGTGTTAAAATTTTCATGGACCAACTAGGACTCAAACCTAGGACCCTACATTTGTTGTTGGGATGCCCTTCCATTGAGCTAAAAGTCCACTTTGTGGCTGCCCTTTTTATGGTTTAGGTGTGGCTAATTTCTCGAACTCCCTCACCTTGAACCACACTATTGGTGCTTAGGGCTCCTATCTTATCTTTAATACCATGTTAAACTTTCCATGGACTAGCTAGAATCAAACCTAGGACCTTACATTTGCTATTGGTGCATTCTACCACGTAGTTACCATCCTACTTTGTGGCCAATCCTTTTATGGTTCTAGTTTGGCTCATCTCTCTAACATGGAGCATGAAGCACTATTTCTAACATGCAGTTGTCAATGTTTGTGTTAAAATTTAAGATTGAGGTGTGTAGTCTACAATAAAGAACTTTTTAGGGTTGATTACCTAGACATTGATTGAAGGATTAGGGTTAATTATGAGGTAGTGATTATTTTGCTCTCCAACCTACTCTCCTTGGTCAATGACAAGGAGGTTGTGAGGTAAATGATTTATTGTTTTGTGAGAGCATACTTCTATGGAGGATTACATGAAGCATTGGAGCTTGGGGCAAAGTTTCCTTTGTTTCTTATTTATGAAGTTGATTTTTGAGGAATGACTACCTTGGCTTCTTTTTGTTTCATGAACTAGAAAGGAAGCTTGTGTTTCTAATAGAGCAAGTGGAAGTAATTTATTCTTTAATTCTAGAGATAGAGGTTGAAGGGGATTTGAGGGCATATGACTTCTTAGCTTCTAGGATTTCCTTCCTTTCTTTGTCTCATCTTTTAGATTATGAATGCCTAGCTAGACTTAACAAGCTATAAATATGTTGATGAGAATTGTAAAGGTTTTTGAACCTCAATTTGTTTTCATGGATGTAGGAGTGTATAGTAGTACCAAATTTCAAGGTCTTTCAACATAAGCCTCTAGTGTGCTATGTTCAGACTAGTTTCTTTATTTTTGTTTCAGTTTCCACTTTTTTGGCATATTTTGTGGGGAATAGTTGATTTATGATAGTTTGTTAAGATAGTCACTAGTTTGGTCCTACTAGTATGAAGCCATTGAAAAATTCAAATGTATATTTTATTTATGATATAGGCTCTTGATGTCTTGAACATTATATCTAGTATTTTTTAGTTAACGTAATGGGAGTGGGACCCACTCACATAAAAATAAAATAAAAGGTGGATAATTGTGTTCATCACTATGAACACAATTCCAACATTTGTTTCCACTAAATTTATAGTATTGTGATCAAATTAGTAAAAGAAAATTTCTAACTGCCTTATCTTCTTATTTACTTGCTCATTAAGCTTCAACCTAATTTTATAAGCAACCAACATAATCAAGATCAATTACGGCATTGATTCATGCCATTTAAAAGAATGGGAAGATGAGCCAAAATTTAATGAACTTTGTATCATTAACTATATTTTCTGCACAATAACTTTGTAGTGATGCTAACACAAACTTCCTACATCTATTATTTGGACAATTTAGATTAGAAGCTTTAATAATAACTTAAAAATGAGCAAACCAAAACATGGTCATATGATTATAATTACAATGATTTTAAAAATATATTCTATATAAAATCAAGTGAATTATATTATCTTCTTGCATATTGATTATTTAAATACAAAAGAAAATATTTTAAAATCAAACTTGTGTATAAGGTTATGTTCTAGAGAATGAAATGTTATAAATATTATTGAAATTTTACAATAAGATTACCAAACACTTTGACAAGTATCATTGTCTCGTAAGTTTCTTTTGAATCCACTTTACTCGCACATGAAGGAGTAGTCAACCCTTCAAGCCCAACCAAATGTGCATTCCCAAAGATACAAAAGATGATCGATTTTACCATGCATGGTCATTTGAAGCATTTGAAAGTACATATATGTTTTGAATATTGAAATTCTATAAATTGATTGAATATATAATTTTAATGTAGTTTATGTTTATATTTTAAAAAATTATATCTTGATAAAGATTCTCTCTAGGGCACCATTTCTTTTCAATTTTATAATACTTTTATATTTTTTTTTGAGAAAACAATCAAACTTATGTTTGGGCATTAATGATCTATTTGAATTGTGTGTGTGTGTGAGAGAGAGAGAGAGCACTCCTCATTTTCACACCTTATTCTAATAGAATTATTTAGTGTAAAACACTCATAGGTGTGTTATCATACTTGTTGATGTGTTTTTCGTGACCGCACCAACACAGAATAAAATTCACCAATGGCTACTCTATTCTCTCTTGAACAAAATCTCCTGCATGCTAAGATTGCTAGAAAGATCATGCATTCAACTCCAAGGTTCCTTCATGCAGTGGATAGTCTTAGTTGGCTCGATGTGATTTGCTGGTATTTCAAGGGGACTTACAAAATTGTTTAACAACGCAGAAAAGAGTTTTTAAGATTCAAAGGATTTATCAGTGAAGCTCAGATTTCCTAAACTAACTAGAAAGTACTGAATTGAAATAGTTGCAGGGATAGAAGATGTTATGGACTATTCTAGGCGCGGGATGTGGAGATCAACTTCAGCAAACTTCAACCAAGCTCTGCTTTGCCTCGCCTTGAACATCTTCCACAGAACCGGTGCAATCTTCAAGAGGAGTAACTAGAAATGTTCAAATTATAATTCAACAATGGAGACACTGTCACAACGACGCATGTCAACATGAAGATCATAATCGAAGTGAAGTCTGCAATGTTCCAGTTGACCACGCAAGGCGAACTCACCATCAGCGAGCCCACTAGTGGTATGGATTTAATGAAGCTTTCTTAAATTAACCACAGTCCACAACTATCATCTATGTACATGAAATAAATTTTATTCTACTTTAAGTTCTACTTTAAAATGCTAAGTGATTCGGAAGGACAAAGGAGCCTTACTAGCTACTCACAACAAAAGACGAAATTCACCATCAATGAAAACTCTTTTTATTATGAGAGTGTTCACAACAACTTCTTACAAAGCATTCAATGAGAAAGTTTTCCTTCCTCTTCAATCTAAGCTATGCTATCAAACTATGCTAACTGTTTATGTTTTATCTCCTAGTTGTCTCTTTATCCTCTAATGATCTAATGAATTACAAATGAGGGGGGATACCCCCTTTTATAGTTGGCCAAATCCAACGGACGGCTCAGATTCAATTACAATGAAGGACTCAGATTGAGCCACATAAACCCTAACCCTAAAAACTGCCACCAAGAAGAGTGGGGTAATAAATGAGCAATTAATGTCCACCATCCTTCTAGAAGATTCCTGTCTAGAAACGCGTTCACACTGTTCTTCTTCCTGACTACAAACTCTATGAATCTAATCATCATAGCTTCAATCGACATGGCAGGCATGTTTTCAACCTGAAACTCCAAGACTGCAACTTCTTTCTCTTGTTTGATGGTGATTTTTCCTCCTTGCTACCGCTGCATCTTAGGTATACTTTAGTACCTGAGGATGATCTTCAACGCTTGGTACTTCATCTTTCTTTCATCCCAATCTTGAAGGATTTTCTAGTCTTGGACTCGAGCATTTCTTCACCTGAGTTGGGCACATTCAGATCCATGTGGAGGAGTTTCAACACTTAGCCATTTCTTCCAACATCTTCCTTCATGTTTTGGGTGCAATTGAGATCTTGTGGAGGAGCTCGAAACACATAACTTTATCTCCCTTCAAGGTTGTAATATCATCCTGGATTACTTGCTTCATTGCTTCAAGTCATCGCGCTTTGGCCCCGATGTTCATCCTGCAAAACAAAAGAGAAGGGCATCAAAACATTTTATAATATGAATTCATTTTACTTACCTAACCTCTATATTTTGATCTCCAATGTCTGAGTGATCTCCGGATCTGATAGGGTTCATCATTTTTCTCTAGCCAACTTTGCCTTCTTCATAACCCTTCAACATCTGTGTGCTAGGGCGCATATCATCCTGATATTTGAGTTTCGCTTCATCTTCAAACTCTTCATGCCTTAGATAAATTTCCCCTTCCTGAGGGTGCCTTTGAGGTGGGGTCAAGGAATTTCAAACGCCCCAGAATATTTTCATATCTTCACTCTAGCTTGGAAAATTATTTCCCCTTAGAAATTTCATCACAAATCACCTAGGCATCCATCTTCAATATTTCTCCCTTTGACTTAGAAAATTTTACATCCTCTGCCTAGAAAACTTCATCAACCAGGCGCCCATCAAAAATCTTCATCTTAAAATTTCTAGTGAAGTGTGGAAGGCTTCAAAATCATTTCCTCGTTGAAAATATCCAATACCCAGAAGAAAATTCCCCTTAGAAAATGCAAAATTCATGTGTCTACAGACGAAGGGGGACATTTAATTTTTATATTTTTGAGAAGTATTTTCCCCAAGGTTTAATTTAACCTCTTCTCCCTTGGGCGCAATTACATCTCTGGGCTATCACTTTTGATGACTTAGGCAATTTTTCCATCTTTCCTCAAACTAGGCACATTTAGGAGGTCACACTTTCAATTCCCAACACTTAGATTATTCTTTATCCTCTCCTCTAGGTTGGGGTGCATTTAGGGTCCTCTGCTTCCATTTAAAAGACTTAGCCAAAATTTTAAGCTCCCTACTCAACTTGGGCGCATATAGGGGTCTGAGCTTTTAATTTCAATGCTACAAAATTTTTAAACTCACCATGCAAGTTGGGCGCATTTACCCCCTCAAGCTTCTAGTTTTCACACTTAGAAAAATTTCAAACTTCTCCAAATCAAGGGCGCATTTAGGGGGGGGTACTTCTAGTTTGCTAACTTAGAAAAAAAAATTCTAAGTACCCCTCCAAGCTAAGGCGCATTTGAGGTGTTCTACTTTCAATTTCCATGCCTTAGAAAATTTTCTAGGTATCTCTTCAGACTAAGGCGCATTTAATACCTTAAGCTTTCAATTCTCATCACTTAGAAAAAAATTCCAACCTCATCTCCAAGGCAGGGCGCATTCAGGGACCTCCACTTTCGGTTTTCAATACTTAAAAAAAATTTATCAACTCTCCTTTACCTTGGGTGCTTTTGAGATGGTTTGCTTCCAATTTCATATGCCTTAGAAAAATTTCAAGCATCTCGCTTTATGGTGGGCACATTTTGATGGGTCTACTCCCAATTTTTCTCCCTTAGACAAATTTTCATCTACCTTGTTCATCTAGGGCACCTTTGGAGGAGTGCTACTCATGATTTTGGTGACTTAGAAAAATTTCCAAGCAACCTCTATGCTAGGGCACATTTGGGGGTGTATGCTCTGAGTTTCAATGCCTTAGCAAAACTTTCTTCATCCAACATCCTCTTGGGCACATTTTGCACCTGGAGCTTCCAAATTTCATCACTTAGAAAATTTCTTAACATCTTCTTCTCACTTGGGCACATTTGGAGGGTCAAACTTTCAATTTCCCAGACTTAGAATGTTTTACCAACTCCCCTCTCAAGGTAAGGCACATTCAAGGGGTTGAGCTTCAAGTTTCTATGCCTTAGAAGAATTTTGAGGGCTTGTCTTTACCTTGGGCGCATATGGCATAGTGAACTTTCAGTTTTGATGCCTTAGAAAAATTTCTAACCTCTTTAACTTGCAAGGGCGCATTTAGGAGGTAATGCTTCCACTTTCATTGCCTTAGATAAATTTATTACCCCTCCTCAAGGTCAAGGCGCATCTCAAGGGTCCTACTTCCAACTTGGGTACCTTAGAAAATTTTCAAACTCATCAAGGTTGTTAAGGCGCATTTTACTACCCCTACTTCCAATTTGGGTGCCTTAGACATTTCATCAACCTCCATTTCTATTCTAGGCACATTTAGCATGGTGTACTTCAAGTTTCTCTAACTTAGGAAAAATTTCCACCTTTCAACTTGCTCTTAGGCGCACTAGAGGGGTTAAGCTTTCAATTTCAAACACTTAGTCAATTTTCTGCTCATCTCCTCAAGGTTAGGCCCATTTGAGGAGAGCTAGTTCCAATTTCCTTTCCTTGGACAAAAAATTTGATGGCCTCTCTCTTCCTTGGGCACATATGAGGGTAGCTACTTCAAGTTTTCTTGCCTTAGTAAAATTTTCACCCCCTCCATTAGCTTGGGCGCATTCAAGGGGCTAAGCTTCAAGTTTCTAACTTTGAAAGATTTTCACCAACCTCTTAAACCTTGGGCACGTTTGGAGGCTGGGGCTTCAAGTTTCAGATACTTAGAAAAAAATTTATGCCTCCAGCCTAACTTCTTGTTTTTAGTAAATTTTGGAGCTCTTGTGATTTCCATGGATTTTTAGCATTTTCAAGGCCTGATTTTTGCTCAACTTGACCTTCATGATGTAACTGTCGTGTTCACACTTGTCATCTGTGTTGGCCTGTGATGTCCCTATCCTAGTCGGCACCGTGACGCAAGTTAGCTATTATTTTCGATCCCTCGTGAGGGTCGAGTGAGGTGCAGGATCATCCATCGCTACTAAGGTTTGGTAGCTCCAGTATTGCAGTTGTTTCAGGTTGGGCCTTCGCAGAATCTTCCAGAGTGCATTTTCAGGAACTTTCTATTTTTAGAAAGTTAGGTCAGGCGGAAGCTGCTATTTTTGGCAGGGCACCTGGTTCAACTATTCAGCTCAGAGTCGACCCAGTTCTTCAGTTTGATGATCAGACGGAGAAATAAGGAGTATTTTGGTGATTAATGAATATTTAATATTTTGACTTTATATTAAAGTCACTTTATTAAAATATTTAAATATTTAATTAATTGGCCTATTATAAAGTATTTATTATACTTTATAATAAAGTATTAATTTATGACATAATGAATATTTATTATTCATTAAAATAAGACGCCAATTATTAAATGATATTCTCCTAAGTATTAAAGGCGAATTAAATCATTTTATTAAATGATTATTTTAAAAAGAGCTTTGGGTCGAATTTTCTCAAGGGAGTATATATTTTCAAGAAAGACAAAATCGAACCATTCATGTTATGCTATTCAACTTTTGTCTTTTTGCTCTGAGCATTGGAGTTTGCAAACCCTAGGGTTTCTGGTAGACGAAGCGTTTCTGAAGAACGATACCTCTTCAGGAATTAGGCAAACTGAGACTATGAAATACCAGTTTAAGCTTGCATCTGGGTGACTTCATTCAGGAGTTACAGTTGATCTTATTGAGTCGATTTCAGAAGGAGATTCAGAGTTTATTCATCAAGCAAGTGAGGCGAATCTTTCAGAGGTTATTTATCAGAGATCTGGCAACCTTTCATTGAGCCGTACTTTATCATTTATTACTGCTGGTACAGGCCGTACCACTACAGAAAGCCGTACTTTTTCATTAGAAGAGACAACGCCTCAGAGTCTTGGCTTCTGACAGTTGCAATTGGTGCGCTTGGGGTTTCTGAAGATTCTTCTGGTGCCTGTGCTGAGAGATTTACACTAGCCGTACACTTTCTTCTTTTCTTCAGGCGGCTGCAAGGAGAATCAGGTTTTCATGTAATAAATTCATATTTATTTCATACGCCATATATTGATATTGTAACTGCTCTAAATATTCAATAATGATATGCGCCTATCTTCTCTGAGCAAGATCATAGCTTTCCTGTTGCATTTAGATTTAATTTGGATTTTTAAGCATTTATTTAGTCAAAATCGCAGCTCTTGTATTTCCTTTTAAAAACCCTCAAAACACAAAAAAATACAAAATACACAAAAACTATCAAAACTCAGCATTTCAGTCAAGTATCAGGGTTGAGAACCACCTCGTGGTTCTTACAGTGGTATCAGAGCACAGATCTCCTGCCATCCTGTGCTTTTTCAGTTGCTTTTTCAGAATACAGTGTGCTTTTTAGTTGCCTTTTCATGAGCAGAGATACCATTCATTATATTAAGGGCGTAGGGACAGGCAGAGCCGAAGATTGGACAGGTCCACCGATTCCAGAAGGTGAGACAGTGTCAGGTGTCTTAGGCATTCACAGATCCAACTCTAACAGCAGTGAAAACAATGTTGCAACCCTAATGGCAGATCGCGAGATTCCTACAGAGACAGTTAGGGATACAGGGAAGGCACATGCAGAGGGTGATATTACAGATGAGGAGTTTAGACGCAGACATGATAACATGATGGACATGATGTCCCAGTTGATGGGCACTATCAGACAGTATACGCCCACACAGCCTCATTATATACAGATTGGACAGACGAGCGGGACTGCACCAGTAGATCAGCCTTTGGCATCAGTACCACGTCAGCCGTCACCGATCTATCAGGAGCGTAGGCCAGGTCAGCCTACTTTCTTACCTAGAGAGACTCCACCTCAGACTCCGGGGGCAGAGCAACAGGGGCAGCATCAGGAGTTTCAGCCACATAATGGCATGTCAGTGGCAGATGTGACGAGGTTTCATGGTGAGTACATGTCACTAGCACCTGAGATCTGGCAGGCACTTACGTTTCATGAGTTTATGGATGTTTATAAACCCAGAGGAGGAGGCAGATTTGACCGTAGACCCCATCAGCATCACCAGCCACAGCCACAGGTGAACAGGGATTTGCAGTATGCGGTTAGCAAGATTACCTTGCCATACTTTGATGGGTCCGATAAGACATCAGCAAGGTCGTGGGTCCAGAAATTGGACAACTACCTTTCATTGAGACCGATGCAGGAGGACGAGGCCATCAAGTTTGCTACGTTGCATCTAGATGGGATTGCGCATGATTGGTGGCATCACGGCATGTATACGCTTGGCCATCATGCGGTCAATACTTACCAGGAGTTCACTAGCAGGCTCATAGAGCGATTTGATAAGAAGGATCCGGAACTCTACTTCAGAGAGTTAGCACAGCTTAGACAGACAGGTAGTCTGGATTCATACATTGGGGAGTTTCAGAGAGTTGCAGTCATGGTGACAGGGATTTCAGAACGGAGACTCATTATACTCTTCGTTGAGGGTTTGACAGAACCTATGAGAGGTTGGGTTAAGGCTTTTGACCCTCCTACCCTTTAGGAGGCCATGAGGAAGGCGCATAACATGGAGCTTGCAGCACCTCACAGCAAGTCCAATTCAGGGTCAACACCATACACTAGGCCCAATAGGCCTTTCGATAGAAATAATGACAGGAATAAGCCTTTTGACAGAAGGAAGGATCAACAGGATCCTAAGAGACCGAATGCACCACCCTTTGACCGAGAAACATTGAACGAATTGAGAAAGAAAAAGTTGTGTTTCTGGTGCAAGGCACCCTACGATGAAAAACATATATGCCCACTTCACCTAAGGTCAAAAAATAATCGATGGAATGGTTTTATGGGAGGGCTTAAGAGCAATCTGATCCTCGGCTTCGACCAGCA
>VDFB02335814.1:0-10419 GCA_007258455.2 Sequoia sempervirens | reverse complement strand
GGAAGTGAAGGTGAAGGGTGGGTTACCCCTTTCTCCCAGCTTATTGGCAGAATTTTTCTTTCAAATAATTCCTTAGTCAACCTTGTGCAAACTAGCTTGAGACCTAATTGGCCATACCCCACTTGACTAGTCATAGGACTTGTTGTTGTGTATTCAAGTGTTTGCTTAATCATAACATTTAATCTTCAAAGACAAATTTATTATTGTGTTTGGTGTGTGTGTTCATGCATTTACATGTGAAATATTGTGTTTGATAGTGCCCAAGTCAAACTTCCAATAAACTCTTGCCACATCATCCAAATCATACAATCTTGTCATTCCATATCATATCCTAGTCATCATCATCTTTTTAAACCAATCAACATCATTTTACACCATGAAAACATTGGAAGATCTAGCACAAGATGTTGTTAACATGCTTGACACAGCTAAAACAATTCAAACACCTTTGCCCCAACAAATCATTCACGAAGTCCATGACGTAATACAAAAAATTCAAGCACCCAAGTCACCTCAAATCCAACACCTCCTAGATCATGCCCAATACCTCATAGCCACATGTCAAATCCAACAACCACCACATCATCCCCTATCTATTTATTATCACCCTTCCACCTCATACCAATCTAATCCATCCACTTCTTCGTGTGTCAGTACCACATCAACCTATCAATCCACATCACGACAAACACATGTGAATTTAAGTCCACCTAGGCAACAAAATCAAGAGCCTTTAAGTTCTAATGCAACCATTCACAAGGGGAACACTGATCTAGGTTATGTACTCTCAAAGTATATCATACCACTATACAGTAAAAATAAAAATCCTAAGCCAACGCCTTCCACCCCTACACCTCCAAAGGATGTGACCCAAGGGCTACAAGCAAGGAATCAATTGTCGCCATGTCATTCAACACATATACTTGAACATACAAAAGAGTCCTCAAACGCCATGCCAAGTCCTTCAAGTCAACCATGTCATCCACAACCCCTTCATCCAATTCAAGAGTCTCCCTTCACAAGTCCAAGTCACCCTCTATCATGCTCCTATGTTGTTGACCATCAAGAATATGACAAGTCTCTCCATGAGTCATCCCCTTCCACCTCCATTCAAATAAGTCATGAGGTATATCAAGAGCACAATCCTAAACATGCAGAAACATTACCCCCTCATCCACATAAAGATCAACACCAACCCAATGATTCCATTCATAACATACCTAATATTGTTCATGATCAACCTTCCATCTTTGATCAAGACCCTTTTTATGATCAAGAAGACCATGATGATCCTCTTAGCCAACTTTATGCGTTCCATGGTCAAGAGCTTTCCACCTCACCCATCCATGATTCACAAACATCCACTTCACTTGATGAGACATATGCCTCCCAAGAACACATACAAGATCAAACAAATACATTGGATCTAAGTGAACACAATGCTAATCAAGATCCTAATGATCCTCCATCACCCACTATCGACCCCATTGCAAGTCCTCCATCATATCCTGATGGTCTTTCCACCCTCATTCATGAATGTTCCTCCTTAGAACAACAAAAACCATTATCTTCCCTTGCTTCATCTTCTCCATCCACTAAGGAACTCATGTCTAGTGTTCCACCTACACCTAGTCTCATTGTCCATTGCACACTCCAAAACATGAACCACCAAGATAAAGGTCTAGACCTTCATGAACAAGATATTTTGGAGCCCGTCCATGTCAAAGTCCCTCCACGCTCTTATGGCCTTGGACCTACACCCCAAGGACAACAACCTAAAGATGTTGGTATTTCCTCCACGCCTCCTAAGTCCACTTTCCATCATAAAGCCTATCATATGCCTAAAACATATGTTGTCATTCCACCACCATCATCCTATAAATGTCAAAAGCATGTGACCATACACCTTCCACCATCCATTCTACCACCATTACTTCCAACTCCTAATATCCCTCGATCCACTCCACCACCATTGCTTCCAACTCCTAATATCCCTCCATCTAATCTACCTCCACTTCTCCCAACACCTAATATCCCCATTATCCAATCCCCTTATCCCTCCATCCATAAATACCCTAACATTCCTAATCATGACCAAGAAATGCACACATTGTATAAACATGAAGCTTCCACCCATTCCACCATACCCATGGGATTCAAAAGAAAGAATTTCAATGCCTCTACCTATAAAGTCAAAAATCCTAAGGGTTCTCATGCCTTAGGACATCAATACAAAAATTCAAATCAAAATACATCCAAAAAGGTATATAAGCCCATAACTCCAAAAGTAAAGACCAAAACTAAAATGGTTTGGGTACCTAAGAAAAAAGAAATCAAGTTAAATGAGGCATCCACATCACAAAA
The DNA here is from genome assembly GCA_007258455.2 of Sequoia sempervirens. Taxonomy (NCBI): domain Eukaryota; kingdom Viridiplantae; phylum Streptophyta; class Pinopsida; order Cupressales; family Cupressaceae; genus Sequoia; species Sequoia sempervirens. Next base: position 8,055 of record VDFB02335814.1, on the reverse strand, counting down.
ATCCCAACCATCCACTTCCATCCCACATTCTCATTCCATTCAAAAGTCTCAAATTCCTAAAACCCACAAGAAAAATAAAAATCATAAAAATACTAAGTCTATGTGGGTACCAAAAGCACTACACTCTCCACCTCCTAAGAAAACATCTCCATTGCTTCCTACACCCCATCCACATCAAAAGCTTCAACGTTTATCACAGTGTGTGCAACCATTGGTCATGATTCCCTTCCATTTCACAACAAATCCACATAACTCCTTCTACTCATCCTTCACTCATTATCCTACATATCTCCCCCGTCATCTTCCTATGGTCCATGCTTTTGGCTAAGCCTCCCCATTCATCTTTTGCATAAGTCCCATATAATCCCTATCATCTTCCCGACATAATCTACATCATAATCCATTATTGTCCTCCATAATCCACATCATAATCCATCATCTACCTACTCTGTCTCCCTTTCATGTCATCCCTCACCAACATATATGAGCATAATGACATTTGACATGGCCCATGCAATTACATCCATCCCTAGTGGGACTATCACCTTTCATGCAACTAGACACTTAAGTCCCTCCTATCCATATTCCCTCTATCCAAAAGATAAGAAAAAGAAAAAAATAAAAAAAATAAAGAGAAATCCCCTTTGTCCAATGGTGAAACCCTCGGGTAAATAGGCTTTGGATAAGTACCATGATGAAAACCTAGCAAATAGGTGTCATGTGTAGGTTGATCTTCTATGTCACTCTCACACTTGGGGCACAATGTCTTATCTATCCAACTCATTTTCATGTCATATCATTTCCATCCTACCTACCATCTTTAGCCATCATACATACCTATCATAGCGAGTTCATTCATCCACCCTTCTTCTTTTGATCTTGATGAAGATATAGGGGCAAAATGTTGAAACATGTTTTGGATATCTTTTGATATACCTCATCCTTCCAAACAGCCTATCATTATACTATTGTCATAAGCTTTGTCATGAAAAATCCTAAGTCTTGTATCTAGAATGGGGCATGTTATTCCTATGCAACATAGTCTTTGGAGATCACATCCTTGCTATCTTATGATGCATATATCCATTTCATTCACTATGACTTATCCTTTCCACCCATCCATATATCATGAACCTTTTATCCCTTATCCCATCACCCACCCTTTCATCCATCAATCCCCTTTATCTCCTTGCACCTAGCCTTGGTTTTCCTCTTGTCATTAGTATCTAGCACAAAGGCTACTCAAATTTTCATCCTTTGACACCTCCAAATATTCTCAAAAATCCAAAAAATTAAAACATCTCAAAACTCCAAAAAAATCAAAACATTTCAAAAATACAAAAAAAACAGAAAAAGTCCTGAAGAAATACAAAAAAATCATAAAAAGTCCTGAAGTAATACAAAAAAATCAGAAAAAGTCCTAAATAAATACAAAAAAAAAATCAAATATCCAACAAAAATCCAAGCAATAAAAACATTTCAATCACATCAATTCTTCTATCCAATCATTCACCTATTCCACCAAATCAATCATCTTCATCAAAACCATTGCAACCAATCCACTCAATCACAATCATTCCAATCAAATCAATTCTTCAATTCAATCAATCGATTATCTAATCAAATCACTTCAACCTAAATCATTCCAAACACATTAATTCTTCTATTCAATTCATCACATCCTATCATCCAATCAATCATCATATCATTACAAATAGTTTCTTCAAATCAATTAAATCATCTTCAATCATTCCGAGCAATAATCCAAATGCAAGTCAATCCTTAATCCATACCAATCAAGTTAATCAATTTTGTCAAATTATCCAATCACATCCTTTGGTCTTGATCCTAATCTTGTCGTAAATCAAATCAACCAATCAATCAATCAATTATCATCATCCTTGTGTTGCTATAGGGATATATCGCTTCCCAACAATGAAAACACTATCATCATCATCAATCAATCAATCAATCAACAGTTTATAGCTTTACAGGGGCAATTCCTTGTTTGTTTTTGTATCATTTGTGCATGCTTGCTTGCTTGCTTGTGTCTGTTATCATTTTATCTTGCATTTGTATCAAATCCATATCATTCCAGCTAATATTCATATCTTGTTTGTGTTGGAATATCTTTTTGCATTATCCTTTGCATCTAAGGTCACATAATACCTTAGTGCATTAGGACTTTAATGCTCTAATTTTACTCTCATACATCTAGACAAGGTTGTATTATGTCAGCATGACGCATCACACTGGTCCTTATACCTTGGTGCATAACGCCTAGTGCTATATCAAACATCATGGTTGCTCACTTTCATTGCAGCATAACACATCCTTTCATCTCCTTCATCCATATTCTCTCTTACATCATTCAACTTATCCCTCCTTTATCATTTCATTTCATTTCGAGAGAATACCTGTGTTTGTCCAACCCACCTATCCTCTCGAGGGGGCATCATCGACATCAAAAATCAGAAACATATCAGGGGCAATTTTTTTATTTTCTTTGAAGCAATGCGTTTCACACATCACTTCAAAGAGGGGAAAAATGTATACGCATAAAAATGGTCATGTCTATAATCCTGGCAATTAATTAAATATTTATTATTTAATTAGTTTTCTAAAATCCTCTACATATGATTAAATTTAATTAATTTAATTATATTGTTCATTCATCTTATTCTTCCTTCATAATTAAATAAATTTTATTTTATTTAATTATTTTCATATGTCCACTTAATTAATTAAATAAATACATTTTATTTATTTAAATTAATTATCATTCTTTAAATTTAAATTAAATCTTTTGATTTAATTAAGTTTAAATATTTCCTTTTCTTCTATTTTAAAATTCTTCTTCTAATTAATTAAATGTTTCATTTAATTAATTTCATAAAAGTGATTTAATTAAATAAACTTTATTTAATTAAAGGATCTTGTGCTTTCTTTCTAAATCACAACTAGATATTTTATTATCTTATGTTTTCTTCTCATATCATAATTAAATATTTTATTTAAATATGAGATCTTTTGCTTTTTTCAAAAATCCTGATTAAAGCTTTCTTCTTATCACAAACTTTCTTCTGCTTTAAAAGCTTAATTAAATATTTTATTTAATTCTAAAAAGTCAATTTCATCCACAACAAATAATTACCCTTTTAATTCATTATTTAATGCCTTTAAATCTTTCTTTTATTCTTTTTAAAGAAAGATGATTTCTTATCTTCTTATCTTCTTCTTTGTAAAAATAGAAAAATCTTTGTTTTCGTGTTTTCTATTTTCTCTTCGCCATCCTTCTTCTACCATTTGACTGGCCAAGAATTATCATAGCCATTGATCATATCAGCCAATCAGAAGCTTTTGAAAACTCTATAAATACAACCTCTCACAATTCATTTAGGGGGTTGATTCTTAAGTGTCCTCACTCTGTCAAAATTATTCTTCAAATATTCTATCTTTCATCCATCATTCTCCTTCAAACCTTTATCATATCGTTATGTTGCTGAAGTGAACAACCAACATTCCTCCATTATCAACCTTCAAAATCTTGCATTCTTAGTATAGTATGCATTTATTTTTAAATCTCGTTCTTTAGTAGTCATTTTGTGGAGCTTAGCATACAAATCGGAGAGCTTTAGCAAAAATACTGGAGATAGAGGACAATGGGACATCTTCAAAGGAGCTGCTGCATTGAGAGTTTGTTTTACTTTGTTTTATCAGTTTTCCTTTGATTTAAAGTTTCATTGGTGTGCTTAAATAGTATTTTATTTCAATTCATTTACGCATATTATTTTTGATCACACACTTCATACTCTTTGATGCTAAGAGGGCTCACGATTTGATCACAAAGTAACATAAACTGATCTCTTGCAACTGCTTTGGTGAAGATGTTTGCTAACTGATCATGAGTGCTGATGTGTTTCAATTCAACTTCCTTCTTTTGTACTAAATCACGGATGAAGTGATACTTCAAGTCAAAATGCTTTGTTCTACTGTGATGAACTGGATTTTTCGCTAACTTGATGGCACTTACATTGTCACAATAAATCATTGTAGGCTAAATATATTTCTCACCAATTTCTTCTAAAACTTTTCTAAGCCAAAGAGCTTGTGTACCTGTCGAAGTAACTGCAACATACTCTACTTCTGTGGATGAGAGAGAAACCATGCTTTGTTTTTTGGAACTCCAAGTAATCAAACCAAAACCAAAGGAGAAACAATTTCTAGATGTAGACTTACGATCATCCATACTACCTCCCCAATCTGAATCACTAAAGCCAACAAGATTGAACCTTTTAGAAGAGTAGTAATGAATACCAAAATCTAGAGTGCCTTTCACATACCTCAAAATTATTTTAGCTACCTTCATGTGTATTTCTGATGGATTTTTCATATACCTTGAAACAAGTGAAATTGAATATGCAATATCAGGCCTTGTGTGGGTGAGAAACATCAAACTCCCAATAATACTTCTATAAGCTATCTCATCAACTAATTCAGCACCATCATTCCTACTCAACACAACTCCATGAGCACTTGGAGTGGAGTATGGTTTACAATCAACCATGTCAAACTTCTTCAACATATCTTTTGCATATTTGGTTTGGCAAATGAAAATTTCATTTTTACATTGATAAACCTCCATTCCTAAAAAATATTTCATGAGACCAAGATCTTTCATTTCAAATTCTTTCATCATAGCAATTTTGAACTCATCTTTCATCTTAGAACTGCTACCCATATACAACAAATCATCAACATACAAACTTATAATAAGAATATCATTACCTTCTTGTTTGTAGTAAAGGGTAGGTTCACTCTTACTTCTCTTGAAGCCATTCTCCTGAAAGTATCCATCAATTCTTGCATACCATGCTCTTGGTGCTTGCTTGAGGCCATACAAAGCCTTCTTCAATTTGTAGACATGATTCTCTTTTCCTTCCACTTGAAAACCTTGTGGCTATTCCACATATACTTCCTCTTCTAAGTACCCATTCAAGAAGGCACTTTTCACATCCATATGATGTATGCTCCAATTCTTTTGAGCTGCTAATGAAATCAACATTCTAATGGTCTCTTGTCTTGCAACTGGTGCAAACGTCTCTTCATAGTCAATCCCATACTTTTGTGTGAAGCCTTTAGCAACTAATCTTGCCTTATGCCTTTCAACACTTCCATCACTGCTATGCTTAGTCTTGTAGATCCATTTGATGCCAATCTTCTTCTTGTCATGTGGAAGCTTTGTAAGCTCCCAAGTATCATTCCTATGAATGGAATCCATCTCTTCTTGCATTGCTTGCATCCAAACCTCATTAGTACATGCTTCTTCAAAACATGATGGTTCAAAATCAGCCTTGGTAAATAAAGCAAAATTAACTGCCTCACCTATTGGATTTTCTTCATGTGCTTGATTGGCACTCCTTTGATAAATATCACTCAAACTTTTTACCTTCCTTCTAGAACTTGGAGTTGAAGATGGACTTGAAGAATTAGATGAGGGGCTGCTTGGTGGATTTATAGCAATTGGGACATCAACATTAGTGGGCTGCTCATGATCAATATCATCATTCAAAACAGATTTTGACTTCTCCATTTGGCCTTTTTGATGACCATAAACTCCCCCTTCATCAAAAATCACATCTCTTGAAACAATAATCTTATTAGTGAGAGGATTATATAACCTATAAGCTTTGCTTTCCTCACTATACCCAACAAAAATACATGACTCACTTTTAGCATCTAACTTTTGTCTATTCTGAACATAAGCTAAACAACCAAAAACTCTAAAATGATTAACATTAGGCCTTTTCTCATACCATGCTTCATAAGGAGTCATCTTCTCAAGTGCACTGGTGGGACTTCGATTCAGAATGTATACTGTTGTAACAACTGCATCTCCCCAATAAGAGTTACTCAATCCCTTGGTTTGTAACATGCTCCTTGCCATTTCTACCATAGTGCGGTTTTTCCTTTCAGCTACCCCATTCTGTTGAGGTGTGTATGCAGTGGTGAGTTTCCTCCTGATGCCATTCATATCACAATAATCTTTAAAGGCTCTTGAACAAAATTCACCTCCACGATCAGTCCTTAAACACTTGATTTTGCACCCTTTCTCATTTTCCACAAGTGCTTTAAACCTCTTGAATGTATCAAGGGCTTCATCCTTAGCCTTCAAAAAATACACCCAACATTTTCATGAGTAATCATCAATAAAAGTGATAAAATATGATGACTTACCCAAACTCTTTGATTACATAGGACCACAAATATCATAATGAACAAGTTGAAGGGGATGATGGGCCCTCCATGCATTGCCTTTTGAAAACTTTTCCCTAGCATGCTTTCCTTTAGCACATCCTTCACAAACCTCCGTATTCTCTTCAACCTTTGGAAAACCAAAAGCTAGTGCTTGTGATGTCAAAAGCTTTAAACTATGAAAATTTAAATGGCCATACCTGAGATGCCACAACCAACTTGTATCCTCATATGCCATATTGGCTAGGTTGCTGGTATGTTCACCAAATCTTAATGGGAACATCCTATTTTTTGTCATAGGCACAACTGTGACCACTCTATTGCCCTAACTCTTATCATAAATTGTACATTTCTTATTTTCAAAGACAACTCTATAGTTCTTCTCATACAATTGTCCAACACTTAACAAATTATGTTTTAACTCAGGAGTGTAATAAATGTCTTTAACACTCTTCATACCTTCTTTTGTGTGGACCTCCATAGCTCCTTTTGCAGCAACCTCCAATGATTTATCATCACCAAGCTGAATCTTTGACTTGAAACTTTCATCCTTTGTTGAAAACAACTTCCCATTTCCTAACATATGGTTAGAGCATCCAAAATCTAGGTACCAAACATCTTTACTAGTATTTTCACCTTTAGCATAAGATAAAAATAAATGATCTGGATTAATTTCATCACCTTCTTAAGCATAATTAACATTTTTAACTTCTTTTAATTTTCATTCTCTTTCAAAATGGCCATACCTATTACAATGGTAACATTGAACATTCCTTTTATCAAATCTGTCTCTATCTCTTCCTCTGGAACCACCTCGTCCTCTTGAGCCACCTCTACCTCTACCTCTTGAATTATTTTGATTTTGACCTTTACCTTGGCCTTGATTTCTTTTGCTACTATTGCTTCCATCTTCATTCTTTGTGATTTGTACTTTGGAGGAAAATGATTTCTCAACACTTTCTCCAAAAAAATCTTTTAGTCTTTCTTCATGTTACATCAAAGATCCAACGAGGTGATCGAGCTGAAGGGAAAATCCTTTCTTTCTTCTATGATGATGGCAACATGATTCCATCTTGGTGTGAGAGTCCTCAACACCTTTTTTTATCATAACCTTATTGTTCACAATTTCTCCAAGTGTAGCCATCTTATTGACCACATATTTAACTTTTACACAATATTCACTCACACTTTTAGCTTCTTGCATATTTAAATTCTCAAATTCTCTCTTCAATGTCTATAGCTTGACAACTTTGACTTGATCACTACCTTAGTAAGCTTCTTTTAGAGTCTTCCAGGCATCCTTAGCTATCGTTGCACTTGGAATTCTTTCAAATAGACTCTTACCTAGAGCTATTTGAATATGAAACAAGGCTTGAGAATTCTTCTTCTTAGCCTCCTTCTTAGTTGTTCTATCATTGGTTGGGAGAGCATTCCACCCTCAAATGCCTGCAACTTGATCTCAACAATTCCTCTACAAATCTTTTTTCCCACAAAAAGTCATCATTTTTATGCACCAATAATCATACTCATTTCCATTAAATTATGGAATGGGAAAGGTGTTAGAATTCGGTATGATAATCTTTGGAAAAATTCCAACTACTAGATCTTAATCCCAAAAGAAAATACCTACTCTAATACCAATTGTAGATTTTGAAAAAATAGGCCTCTCCTCTAAAACCAACTAATTCAACTTAATAGAATAGCAAAGAAAAGAACAACAATGAAAACAGTGATAAAATATATCATTTATTGTCCTCTTAAAACCTCTCAATAGACATGAAAAAAATATAATTCATTCAA
>VDFB02335813.1:0-25565 GCA_007258455.2 Sequoia sempervirens | reverse complement strand
TCATGTATATATAGTTTCCTTGACCTGTAGACAAAGACAAAGACAAAAGAAATAAGAAAGAAGAAAGAAAGAGTTCAAGAAAATGCATTCTAAAAACTCATCATTCACATTTGGCGAGCAAAAATTTGGTGTTTTCCAAATGGGTTGCATTGGGAAATGCCAACCCTTTGGGTTGGATTTTCCTTGGACATCCAACCCAAAAAGGTTGACAATCATTTCATGCCAAAGACATGATTTTTGAAAGGGTAACAAAGTTTCACATATTTTTGGTCATGCTCTCCACCACTTTTGCATGTGTTTCAATGAAAATTTATAAAAATACCTTGGTGACATTAAGCTCTCTATTAGCTATCTAACCATATAATTTTTTTTATGTTTTGATTATGTTAATGTTTTTCATCTTTAACTTCTTTTGTTAGTTTCTTTGTTTTTTGTCAAAAACCAACATGTGCTAGTTTGGGTATAGTTTTTACTCATTCATCTAATTTGAAACAAATTACATTTTTAGAAACTAGACTCCATTCTACACGTATTGAAAAAATTGATTTTCAATTAGTTTTCAAAAAATTTAGGGGGGAGCATGCTCAAATTTTTTCTTTTCAAGATGTGTCCACTTCAAAAATTAGTAAAGTATTATATTTTCATTAAAAACTTAGCTGAAAAAATCACCATAAACTACATGGTGTTAGCTAATTTCTCACCAAAGCAATATTTGAAATTCTTAAAAAAAGTTAACATTTTAGGGGGAGCACAATAGATGCTATGCTATTTTTTGATAAAAATAGGATCACTTTATGTGCTCCCCCTTTTTGAAACCCTTAATCTTCACTATTTTCAAAAAAAAAAAATAGTAGTTTAGAAAGTAGATTTAAAGCACTACAAGTCTTGTTCTTGTTGCATCTTCAAATTTTGAGCGTAACTATCTTCATTTTCTCATCAAACATCAAACTTTGTTGATTTCAGAAAAAAAAAGTGTCATTTTAAGAGCCATTTTTGTGTCACAAATTTGTGCACTTTCCCACATCATCACCTTTTCCCCTAGTTTCTTGTGTGTAGGTCAAATATAGAAGGTTTAACAAAAGATAGTCCAAGAAAACAAAGAGCACACTATAATACACATATCGAACTTTTGAATTCTAAAAATTTAGCAATCGAGTCTAGGGCACACTTGACCCTTGACTATCTACTTCAAGCTCAATTTTTTAGTGTAGGTTCCTCTCTATCCCTACCTCTCAAATCTGAAGTTGATTTTAGATTCTCCATTTTCATTTGTGCAATAATTTATATTTTCAAATCTAGGGTTGTATATCAAATAAGCCTGTCAAAAATCAAATCAAATTTATTACAAAAAAACTCAAAAATAAAAATAAACACTAGGGATTGGCTCTCCATTGTGGTAACAGTCTAATCATCAAAACCCTACTCAATTTATCTTTAATGTTGAGTCAAGTGAAAAGGAGATAATCCTAGTTATTTTAATTGGATCTAGGATCACTTTTCCTACTCAATAGTCCCAACCAACCTCTAGGAATTGCAAAAATTCTCATGATGTTGTCTTGGATTATCAGGCTTTGGAAATGGTAGATGGAGTAGTTGGAAGAATTAAAGGTGACTATTGTGTTGAATACATGCCTTAAAAAAAAAATCGTTCGAGAAGATGGTGGTTTGACAAACCTTCATCAGAGCCGACAATGGTTCTTAGAACTAATGAAAATTCTAAAATGTAACACTTTGCTTCCCTTTCCCTTTGATTTTTGGCTTTTACTACCCCCTTTCGACAAGAAGAAAGGTTATAAGAACCTTTATCAGAGATGGTAGTGGTTCTAAAAGTCACCAAAATTATCAATGTGAAACTTTCTTTCCTTCTTTTCTTCTTCTTCTTCTTCTTCTTCTTCAACAAACCTTTTTAGCATGTAATGAAGTTTTGAGAACCACATCGGTAGCCAACTAGGGTTTTGAAACCTCTTGGAGATTTTGAAATAGAACTTCTACTTACTTGGTTGTCCTCTTTTCTCCATCTTTATTCATCGGCCCTCATGGAGAACTTTGAGACTTTGTCAAAGAAATAGGAGGTTCAATGTACCTTCATCGGAGCCAATAATGGTTTTTGAAACCATAAGAAACTTTAAAAAAATACTTAGCTGATAGTTTACCTTTCCCTATAGATCTTCCCTTGGTGCTTGTCGATGATCGGGTCTCCATAGCTAACTCACAAGTATGTTAAAACTTTGAGAGATTATGTAAACCTTTGTAGGAGCCGATGGTGGTTTTGTGAACCGTAAAATTTTAATTGGTCATAACTTGACCAATTCTTCTCCACATTTCTCAAACTTGCAATTTTAGATACCCATTTCGTCATTCTATTAGATGGGAGGCTTAGAACATTAGACACATAGCCAAATTTTGGGAAATCTAAAACTTGTGTTTTTGTTAAAGTAATGAGAATTTTTGCATGTGCTAATAGTGGCTCTAGTTGGGGAAGCATGTTTCAATGAAGCATGATGAGATTTAAAAAGAATATTTGGGGTGTAAAATAGGTCCCAAATCCGCTACAAACCCAAAAACACAACAAAATGAGACTAACACTTCACAAACGCAAACATATGTACAAGGAAAAGAAATATGTACATGGGAGGACAAGAACATACAACCAATGACATGAAGAAGAAAAAAACTAAAGGTATGGTTGCATAAAAGTTATCACATTACCTTACAGGTCAAACCCTTCAACATACCTATGACACATGACCATAAAAAAACTAATGCATTTGCTTGTCTCTATAATAGAAAACCCTATTGAAGGAAACGATTCTCCTCAACCAATAACTATTTTTTTCATATAGTTTTAGCAAGTGCAACTCACAACAACAACACAATTTGAAACTCATAAATCTACACTATGCACTCCAAACTAAACCAAACTCCTACAAATAAACTCAAGACAAATTACCAAAATTTTGAGCATTTGAAACAATGTCAATATCTGGATGAAATTGCACTTGTAGACCCTTAGAAACACTCTCTTTGAGCCTTAATCTCCTTGTTTTACTAACCTTGGAGATCCTTTCTTCATTGGTTTATCAGCCTCTGAAGAAAATCACAAACCTATGAAGAGCAACAATGCCTGAATAATGAAAATTGAGAGGGAAATTACCATATATTCAATTACATTTTCTAGCACCAAATTGGGCATCCAAAATCCCATGCTCAAGATGGGAATCTTGCATGCATGCATCATTAACTTCCATCATAAGATGCCCCATGTAAACTGCCAAGTGTTGATTGGAATCTTGCAACATTATTTACCAAAAATGCCCCATAATCGCTCCTCCCAAAATCAAACGTCCCATTTGGACCCATGCAAATAAATTTAAAATAATTATTAATTTGTCCCTCAAAATTGATTTAATAAATTTGTCTTGAAAATATAAATTACTTGATTTATTTGTAGGTCCTAATTGGCTATTTCAAAAACTAGATTTGCAAAAAATAGTAAACAATATTTTTAGAAAAGGGGACATGGAAAGGTTCATGTTATGCTTGAAATAGGGAGAGAGGGAGATAGAGGGAGAAATGGGGAGAGATAGAGGGGGAAAGAGTGAGAGGGAGGGAGGGATAAGGAGATAGAGATAAAGAGGAAGATACAAATATAGAGGAAGATAGAGATGGAGATGGAGATGGAGAGAAGGAGAGAAGATAATGATATAGATGATATATATGTGTAGATAAATATAGAGATAGAGATAAGGAGGGAGAAACAAGGAATGTGCATGTATATGAGAGAGAGATATGGATAGAGATAGAGAGGTATATATATATAGAAATGAAAGGAGAGGGAGGCAAACAAATAGAGAGAGGAGAGAGAAGTAGAGACTCAATTTCTCTAAAGTCCTCTCTCCAGGTCCTATTTCTCTTCCTTTATGTATTTCTCTATCTCTTTATCACTTTTTTCTGTCCCCCTTTTCTCTCTCCATTTCTTTGTTCCTCTCTTTAGATCATATTTATCCCCTCTCTTGGTCAATAAAGCTACTAGGTGTTTTATATGTTAATTTAATTTGTATTATAAAAATATATTATATATTATATCTAATACTTTGTATTGTAAGATAAAATATATAATATACTTGTTACCACTTTATACTTTATTCTCCATCTCCCTCAATTTATCCACTGACCTTTTAATTTATAATCTGATATTTTCTCTTATGATCTATCTTGTCTTATCTCTTTATCTCTATCCATTTATTTTGTCCTCTCCCCTTTATCTCTTTCTAATCTCTCACTCAATGACTATCTAATTCTTGTTCGGTGATTCTATTTGTTTCTTTATATACCTTATCTCTGCACTGTTCTCCCCTCTATCTTCTTGTTCTTCTTTATTAAAATTCTGATCTTTTCATAAGATTTTATCAGACATAATTATTAATTATTAATCTAGTAATTCTGATATATATATTTAATAATTTCTACTATAGAATATAATATATAATAATAATATAATGTATATTCATTATATGCATTATTATGCTATTTTAATTGTATATATATAAATAATATTATTACAATTTATATATAATACTATTATATACAATAATAAGTAATAAGTATATTATATATAATTTAATTTTGTATTATTTAAAAATATAATAATAATAACTAAACAATCAAATATTTTTCTAATTATAAATATATAATTTATAGCTTATGCATATAGCTTAAATATAATATAATAATAAAATACAATTAAGTGAAAAGAGTTAAATTAATTATATAATATAAATTATACCACAGTAATATAATTATATATATTAGATTTTACAATATGCTAAATTATAATTTAATATTAATATTAATATACAATATTTCCAAATCTAAAATCATGACCATAAAGTTGAGAGCAAACTTACAAAGTAGGTAAAAAAGGGAGCTTGAGGAGAGAAAAGGTCATGATCATTCAGATTGTCTTGCATGTCTTATATGCGATCTATAAACAAAAAGAACTCGATGAAGTTCACATAGAAAAAACATTCCACATAATTAGACAAAATAATAATAAATTTGAAATTTTAATCATCATTAAAATAAATAAATTCAATTATATATTTAAAATGATAGCTTAAAATTTAATATAAATAAGAAAAAGAATAACTATTATTATTTAAAATATAAGTATTAGGAAACAATTAAAACATTTAGATATATAAAAATATTTCCACCTTATTGGCTAGTTGAGTTTGGTTTTGAGTTGATGACTAATAAATTTAGTAGTGCTAATCTTCTTATCAGTTAACATGCCTCCAGGGCTTAAATTTGATGGCCGTATGACCGTATTTAGAGAAATTGATTTATATGTAATTTTACTTACACTAAGGTATATCATAATGTTTTAGGGGCACCTTTGAATAGATAACTGTCGTTAAAAAAATAAGGTTGACCGTCAAATTTAAGCCCTGCACGCCTCCCTTATAAAAAGCTTAACAACCTTGTAAACTCCACCTGGTGAGGGTCACAGGTGTTACAGAATAGTTTGAATATATAAAATTAGATAAACAGAGCCCCCAAAAAAATGATTGACATTAAATTATATTATTTATTAATATAACACTCCTAAAATAAAACAAAAAAGTTGATAAAAACATACATTAATATACAAATTTCACCATTTTTTCAGATTCATGTGCAAATTCCATGTTCGAAACCGCGGGCGGATCATGCAAGTTTACCGCTTCACTCGCGCTATTTCTTAGTGCTGGATTGAATGCCCTTTCATGCATTCCAAGGGTCAAGTAGCTAACCATAAGCCTAAACAAATGACAAGAACAAAGGGCATCATAAAATTCGTTAACAACATTTCCACACTCCACGATTGCTAAAATTAGACTACTCTGAAGGATTATAAATGGCTTTCAAAAGAGTGGACATTTACTCAATTTGTTTTTAATCACAATGCATCTATTTGGATTCTGGAAAACCTCTTGTCATACCAGGAAGAAGTTTTTATCCTATTCAACAATGGCCGCTTTGTCTTTTGTTAGGGTTTTTACAAAATCAAAAGCAGCAGGATTTCTGTCTGGTATGTTGTTGAATTTTGGGCCAAGTAAAGAACATTAGAACAAATTGATGTTCTGTTCATGTGTTTACAACTCTGTATTCTTATATCATCTTCACTAATGGTTATTTTCTGGGACACCAATAGCAGATGGAACTTTGAACTCAGCAACCAGGCGGGCTGGACTTTTGGCAACACATAAAGTTATGCTTGTGCGTTCCATGTATACCAGCAATCAGAACAGGCAAAATTTGGGCATGTCATGGAAACAAACGGAGACATTTGGAGAAAGCAAATCGTTGAGGCCAAAATCATACCGTCTTAGCAAATGTAAGTGATGCTCTGTTCAACTTTTTTCTCCAAGTGAGATTTGATTTCATGTTTGCGTATTTGGCGGAAACAGGGTACATTTCTGGGAGAATGCCAGAAATGCACTACAATTTATTTACTATCTTCATGTTGGATCAATTAGATTTTTTTTTTTTTGGGGGTTTTGCATATAATAGGATATTTAAAGAGTCTTAGACAGAAATCTTTTGGATTGAGAGTTAAAGATTGAGGATGTCTATTCTGTTCGAGTTGTTCAATAGATGACTTCAACCTCATCCTTTATATTATAGACCTCACAATTTATAAGATCTTACAGTCATTTGATGGATTCATTCAAAAGCATTCAACCTTACCAATAGACCAATTTTTTTTATTTTTTTCACTGAGCGGTGACGTTGACATGACACGTCCTCCAGTGCCATGGGACTGAGGGTAGACTAAACCAGGATCCTTTAGCCAATCAAGCTAGGCTCTCATCCCTTTTAAATATGAACTGGTGAGGTAACAAACAGAGGACCTTATCCCCACTATAAATCCTCAATAATTACACCCCAGTGGAGTTTGAATCTTGATGATAAGAATAACAACACAACTACTTAACCATCGCACCATACTACTATTAGACCAAAAGTTAATTGAAATCATTTTTTTGGATAATATTTTTATAAATCACATTTTTTTTCACTCAGCTATAAAATATGGCACTGCTGCCAATCTTCAAATACTGGCCTTCTCCGATGAACAGGGAGTTCTGGTGAAAAAGTCATGGAATGTCATGAAAAAGAATGCAGGCGAACTAGGATTTACCTTCTTTCTGAGGTGAGGATATATAAAAGGCATACATAGGAAAACTCTCTGTGTCTCATATTTCGCTTTTTAAATTTGCTGCTGGCTGCAGAATTTTTGAGATAGCCCCATCAGCAAAACGCCTCTTCTCTTTTGTACAAAATTCTGAGGTTCCGCTGGAGGAAAATTCACAGCTCAAAGCTCATGCTCTCTCAGTCTTCACTTTGGTGTGAACCCAATAGCCTTTCCTCTGTTCTCTTTTAAAATAAATGTGTGTGAATGAATGATTAGAATCTTAACAAATACCAATCTTGCTTGCAGACATGCGAATCCGCTGTACAACTTGCAGAAAGTGGATCCATCACAGTGCCGGAATCAACTCTGAAAAATTTGGGTAGAGTCCATTTCAAATCTGGAGTGGTTGATGAGCATTTTGATGTGAGTGAAAACCCAAAATCTAGCCATTTTTAAATTTTATATGCTATTCATTAATCTTGTTCAGAGCTAAAGTTTCAGATCCATGTCTGTGCAGGTGGCTAAGTATGCTCTACTGAAGACTATAGAGGAGGCTGTGCCGGATTTGTGGTCTCCACAATTGAAATCTGCATGGGAAGAAGCCTACTGCCAACTAGTTCAAGCCATTAAAAATGAGATGAAGCCTGAATAGTAATCTGAAATCTGCTGTTAACAGATTGTTTCTTTGAATAAGTTTATAGAAGAAGATTTTTCAAAAATAAAAAAAAATCTATTTGAGTTCATATTTGATTGTTCTTAATCTTAATTCATATCTCTTGAATTGGTAAGGAGTACATGGTTCTTACAATTTATTAGATTCCTCAAAGATGTTTCTAAATATAAGTCAAATGTTATCAAATTTAGAGATAGAGGCAAACAAGTTTTAGACATCAAAATTCAGCTATATTAGATTTGGGAATCGTAGATTTAGTTTCACATATGTTTTAGATATGCACCATTGGAGAACACCTTCACACTTGTGGAAGTGAGCCAAGTAATTTCACAGCTAAAGTTTTCAAATTGAAAACAATAATTTAACAAGTCTTATTTTTTGATATCACGGTGAAAGGACTTTTGGTAGTTGTATAATGATACCTTCATTGGATCTAGAGCAAAGAACCCTTGCATTTAATTTATTTAATTATTCTATATATTGAACATTAATTATATAACATTTGACATAAATTCAAGCTCTTATAATTAGATTGATTATTTATTTAGATGCATTCATTACCTTTTTAAAAACCTTTCCAAGTTCAAACCCAAGATTTGACACATAAGAAAGCCCACACCCCAAGTTCCCAACATAACAACCTTGCACATATATCAATTTTTAAGCAAACAACAATATATTTTTTATATTCAAACATATTTCCACAAATGAAGACTTTAATCCCCTCATGGCTAAGGTCTAAGTGTCACTAGGGAATCAAAACATAGCTTTCTAGAGGACTCTCACATTTTTCATTGGTCATGGAAATCACCTACACACTTGCAAAAATTATCAATACGTTCCACAAAATAGTCAAATAGTTTTTTAATAATATTTGTAATACCATATACTATAGAATATTCACAACCAACATAATTATCATGATTCATCCAATAATTAAAATAAATAATCAAATCAACTACAATAATTATCCCCACACATAACTTACATTACACATAATGTTATTTCATAGTTTTCTTTAAAAATTCCATGATAATTGAATTAAATTAAATTAATATTAATCATCACATAATTAAAATATATACTTATCCAAATCAAAATAACAAGATGAAATGCGTAACTTTAAGTCCATCATATAAATAGTATGACTAACTCATAGTTATTATCTAACTAAATCATCACAACAATCTAATAAAAATCACAAATATAACTATAGTATTAATATCCATCCAAATTTAAGATCGTAACAAAATCTAAAATAAAATGTGCAAGTCAATGACTATAAAAGATAATGTGTGTTTTAATATGTGCAAGTTTAGTTTTTGATTTAGAATTTATCTTTAAATTTCTTAACTTGTTATTTAATTTATTCACATTTTGTTGTGTTTGAAATGCTAGGTTTCATAAATTGTGAAAATGAATATTATTTCTGTTGATTGTTGGTTAAAAAGTAAGTTAAAGACACACACGTTATGTAGTTCAATGTTCATATGTTTAGTTTTCTATTTGTAAGTTGTGTTTCAAACTACTTACCTAAGATACCTCTTGTTCATTCTTACCTATTTACTTACCTCTTGATCATTCTTTTCTTTGTTCGTGTTTAAAAATTGAGGTTTCATAAAATTTATAAATGAGGATAGTTTAGTTATTGTTTATTGAAAACATGTAGGTTAAACAATACTCAATTTGTAGAAGTTTTATTTGGGATTTTCAAACTTAAAAACCTTAATATCTCATCTTTCAATTTTTTTCTAAATTTACCATGATTTATTTATGAAGCTAATATTAAGCTTGAAATTTGTTAGGCTTTATAAATAGCTAAAATAAAGATTATTCTTGTTAATTTTTAGTCAAGGAAAATGTAGGTTGAAACATACACAATATAGTTCAATCTACACATGTTTATTTTTTTTATGATATTGTGTTTCAAACTTCTTACCTATTTACTTTAATCAATCATAAATTGTAAAAAGGATAATTTCTCCTCTTTGCATTCTTTTATGGATAGGTCATCCTATTTTTTTGTGTTTAAAAATTTAGGATTCATAAAATTTATAAATGATGATAGCTTGTATTTTGTATGTTAAAAAATAATCAAGTTGAAAAACACTTAGTTATAGAAGTTTTGTTTGGAATTTGAAAACTATCAAAATTATAATTTCTTTCCTTGGAAAATATTTTCCAAATTTTCCATGGTTTTCTTATGAAGCTAATACAAATATCACAACTTCAAGAAAATCCTATTTAGCCTTCATAGAATCACACATATGTATCAATCTAGGATTTAAAAAAGGCAATACCTAAGTTAAAGATTATGAAGTTGTATTATCTCAATTAATATAAGCTTCAATGGCTCAATGTTACAAAACTTATTTTCTAAGCCTCCAAAACATGCTAACATACATATTGATTCTCACTATACCTATTAAATATGGTTTATGTTTGCATATTCTATACCTATCCTCTTCCTTAATTTCTTCTTATGCTTTTGTATTGCCTTCTTTATTGAACACTTGAAATACTAAGAGAGGGGAGGGGGGTGGGGGGGATTGAATTAGTATTATTTTAAACCACTAAAGCATCTAAACATTCAATCTTCATAACATATTCAATTTTCAATAATGAAGGAAAGTATGAAAACAACCAACAACATTGCATAACACATGAACACTAAATTTTTACGTGGAAAATCCAAAATGGGAAAAACCACGGTGATGATTAGCTCACAATATATTATAATCAATTATAGTATATTACAAAAGTGTTCACTGTAGGTGGACTCACTACCCACTGAGAAAATAAAAGATAGAAGAGAGTGGTGGCACACAACCAAATTTGAACTGTTAAAAAATGCATCTACAACATGTTGGAGTATAGTTCCATTGAAGCTCAAAATATTGACTTCATACACTTCATATCAATTTATCCTAATTAGTAATTTTCTATAATTTCGTGATTCACCTTATATTTGCACAACTCAAATCAATTGATATTCATCATACACACACACCTCAAAACATCAAAAAGATCTTACATATATATCCATTTTATCCACAAACATCAATTAGGTCAATCTAATAGGACATAATATACAAAATATAACTTATTGGCTCAATATCCATGCATACACTCTTTGCGCCAAGATTCAAAAATCATAACAATTTGAAATAGGTTGGCATGAACCCAAAATAGCTCCTACATAATAGATCAACACTTATTCAATCTCCACAAAATAAAAAACTCATTAGGTTGGAACCAGTAATGACCTAATATCAAAATTTTCCAACTGTGCAACCACATTTAGACACACGGACCTCCAAACTCTATGGCATCTGGAATACACACTCTACTAACACCTGTCAAGAACTCCACAACAAAGCAAAGCCAAATTCCAATCCATAGAGAAGTGTGGATTCACCAAAACATATGCACTGAACTGGGAAACACCTGTTACTACCAGACTGATACACTGTCACTCATATCTTCAACAAGTTATGACCCAAAACAATATGAAATTATGGAATTAGGTTCCTCTAACATCCAACAAAATTATATCAAAAGTGCAAAGCAAGAACTTATACAACGGACCAATGTACACCAAAATACCTGTATTAACACTTAGTTGATTTCTCTTTCACTTGTCTTCACCAGATCAAACCTTCTTGCAAATATCCACTGGATTACTATCTTCAAACATGCCCAAGCTATACAAACTAATATGCACAATGGTCTTCATACCATAACACAATGTTGACATCAATGACGACATAACAATTATTCTTGTTAATTATCAGTCAAGGAAAATGTAGGTTGAAACATACACAATGTAGTTCAATCTACACATGTTTAGTTTTAATGCATATTGTGTTTCAAACTTCTTATAGTTTATTTACTTTAATCAATCATAAATTGTAAAAAGGTTAATCTCTCCTCTTTTCATTCTTTTATCTATAGGTCATCCTACTTTTTTTGTGTTTAAAAATTTAGGATTCACAAAATTTATAAATGATGATAACTTTTAGATTTTGTTTGTTAAAAAATAATCAAGTTGAAAAACACTTAGCTATAAAAGTTCTAAATTTGGTATTTTTCTTTCCTTTGAAAATATTTTCTAAATTTTCCATGATTTTCTTATGAAGCTAGTGCAAATATCACAACGTCAAGAAAATCCTATTTACCCTTCATAGAATCACATTTGGGTAAACCCACAAAAGTGGTTTACAATTTGAATGAGGAAGGAAAACTTGTAAAAAATGACCCCATGGCAAAATTTTACATTTTGGGGGTTCGAACGAACTAGATGGTTCGAACGAACCAAAAAAGGGTTTGCTTGAACCAAGGTTTGAGTGAATCCATTAAATGCATGCATGGACATAATTCAAATGAAAAACACTTTATGGGAAGAGGTTCGCTCAAACCCCCGGGTGAAGCCACAATAGTGGTTTACAATTCAAGTGAGGAAGGAAAACTCACAAAAAATGACCCCAAAGCAAAAAAAGTGATTTTGGGGGTTCATACGAACCTATAGGTTAAAGCAAACCCATTAGAGGTTCACCCTAACTAGGGTTTGACCGAACCCCTTTAAATTTTGATCGCCCAAAAACCAAAAAAAATGCATAGCAAATGGGTTCAAGCGAACCCCTTTGAAGGGGTTCAAATGAACCCTGGTTCGAGCGAACCCCTCGAACCCCTAGGGGTTCATACGAGCCCCCCTTATCCCTCATCCCCCCATGAGACAAAAAAACACGAATTTTGGCGCCGGACTTGGGTTGAGGATGAAAATGGAGAGATCTTCACCGACAATTTAAGGTCAGGTAGTCCTTAGAGCAGGCTATCCAAGAATATAATTTTAATATGTTTTGGTTTTATTATGTATTTTTTTTTAGTTTATTAAACATAGGTTTTTTCATGAAAATGAAGGTCTACAGATACGCACATGTGGAAAAATGGCGGATTATCAATTTTTTTTTGAAAAATATGAGTACACGAATGTGAGATCATGATCCAAAAGTTTTTTTTGATATGCTAAAAAAATTTACCCGTTATATAGTCATACTATATGCGAGGTCGTAGTGGTTTTGACCGAAACGATTAAGGAAAAAATATTCAATAAAACTATCTATGAAGTGGAAGTACTAGATATAAGTTACAAATCTAAATTCCGAAAAATTAAAATTTTGCAACATCCTTCATGGAAAAAAGTTATATGTTATCTGACGGTGTCGCGTCACTTTTAAAAATGTTGTTTCTGAAAAAACCCGGTTTCATGGGGAGATAGAAAAGAGGCACAATCTGATTCCAAGAATTTGATTTTTTTTTTTTTTTGAATCTATAGACAAAATACTTAGTGAGACTCGTTTGCATCATCTTCAAATTCTTCCGCAGTTTTAGCCGTATAAGGTGCCCGATGTGAAGATTTAGTTAAAATAATAATTTAGGTGTCCAATTTGGCCAAAAAATTGTAAACCACTATTTGAGATCACCCCACAGTTAGAAGCGGAGCCCATTTCTAATTTTGACCTTCTTCACAAAAAAACCTAAATTTTGCACTTGAGCTCGGTTTAAACATGAAAATGGTGGAGACTTCCTGAAACCAACTAGAATCGGGTATTAGTCCTCGGGCGAAACTATCCAGCGAATATATAATTTTTTAATATGTTTTGATTTTTATTGTAATGTGTTGTTTTAGTTTTATTTTTACATAGGTTTTCATTGAAAATCAAGCTCTACATTGCGTAAGTGGAAAAATAGTAGATTATCAATTTATTTCTTTTGAAAAATATGAGTGCACCGGATATTGAAGTCCTTGATCCAACAAAAAAAATTTGAATTTCGATATATACAAAAAACGTTATGCGTTATACAGTCGCACTATGTCTGAATTTTAATTGGTTTGACTTTGAAACTTGATTAAAGAAAAAATATTCAATAAAAACTATCTAACCAGTGGAAGAACTAGATATCGAGGTTACAAATCTAATTAGAAGAAAATTAGAATTTTATCTTTCATGGAAAAAAAATTATCGTTGCCTCACGGTGAAGCCACTTTTTTAAAATGTTGTTTGAAAAAAAAAACTAGTTTTCGAGGGAGATGGAAAAGGAAGTGCAATCTTATTCCAAAAATTTTGAAAAAAAAATATTTAGAATCTACAGACAAAAATTCATGAAACTCTAGTTTGCATCATCTTCAACTTCCTCACAGTTTAGCCGCTATAGGTGCCCGAAGGTGAATATTTAGTTAAATTTTTTTATTTCAGTGTCTAGTTTGGCCAAAAATTATAAACCACTATTGTGGGATCACCCATTTATGTACCAATCTAGGATTTAAAAAAGGCAATACCTAAGTTAAAGATTACGAAGTTGTATTATCTCAATTAATATAAGCTTCAATGGTTCAATGTTACAAAACTTATTTTCTAAGCCTCCAAACCATGTTAACATGTATTGATTCTCACTATACCTATTAAATATGGGTTTTTTTTTGTATATTCTATAGGTATCCTCCTTAATTTCTTCTTATGCTTTTGTATTGCCTTCATCTATATAGTTGTCTGGTTTTTCTCTTTCTATGTTCATTGGATTTTATTTTTTCTTCCATGAATTCATGGTAAGTCTCATCATGAAGAAAATAAATTATAAATTGGTTGCAATAATTTTCAACTAAAGCCTATCATTTCATCGCATAAAGCCTACAATGTCAAAAATAATACAATAAGAGGTGATAATTTGTCTAATGTGAAAGTCCAACCTTCACTTATATTATTGACTCTAATTTTTGATGGACTATCAACATTTTGTCAACCTAGTAAAAATTTAAATTTATGAAAACAATGAATCTTTCAAACAATATTGATGACTCATGTATATGTTAGAAAATGGTAAAACATGGCTAATGTAATTTTGTATGAAGAATCACTACTACTAGCAATCACACCTTGGTGTGCAATGGGTATGCCAAAGATGTGTGGAAGGTCAATGAGGAAAAAAAATGGTTTGCATACATTTGTGTAGTACATGAGGTCAATTGGTAGGCCATTTAGCAAATGATGTTATTTGTGCAACAAAGGTATGAATGGAGAAGTGATAGCTTCAAATCAACTATTCATCCACGTAGAAGGTTCCAAACAAAATTGAAACAAAACCTGTGAATGAGGAAGATAATCAGGCTCCATTACCAATAGGTTCATGTTATGTTTGCAATAGGGAGAGAGAGAGATAGAGGGGGAAATAGGGAGAGATAGAGGGGGAAGAGTGAGAGGGAGAGAGGGATGAGGAGATAGAGAGGAAGATATAGATATAGGGGAAGATAGAGATGGAGATAGAGATGGAGATAAAGATGGATATGGAGAGGGATATTGAGAGGAGAGAGATAATGATAGAGAGGAGAGAGAGATAGATAGAGATGAAAGAGATAAATATGTATATAGAGAGAGGGAGAGATAGAAATATAGACACTTAAAAATGTCTTGAATGATACTACACACTTGAATTTGATATACTAACATCATTTCATCCTAAAATCCATCCTCTTTTCACTTATTTGATTAAATTGACCTAGTTATTTAATTAAATGCATCATTTTTAGCTATTAATCTAATTGACCTAATTGGGTTAATTCACCCCTTTCTCGTACTAACATTTCATCATGTCTAATTGAATAATGAAAATTATTTAATTATCCTTCTTATGTCTTATTTAATTAAATAAATCCAAGTTTCCTAGTTATTTAATTAAATATCCTAGTCTCACCCCTTTCATTAAATAAATAAATTATTTAATGCTAAATATTAAATTCCTCTAAAAGGGAATATTCTCATGGAATATTCCTACCCCTTTGCACATTAAAAATTTGTTTTAATTAAATAAATGCTAATTTTCCTTATCCACTTGGGTAAACCCACAAAAGTGGTTTACAATTCGAATGAGCAAGGAAAACTTGTAAAAAATGACCCCATGCCAAAAATTCTCATTCTCACGAGGTTGAAACGAACCAAAAAAAGGGTTAGGTTGAACGAGTTTGTGAACCCATTTAATGCATGCACGGACAAAAAAAAATGAAAAACCCTTTTGGGAAGGGGGTTTGAATGAACTAGGGTTTGAATGAACCTCGTTTGCTCAGACCCCCTAGTTCTAGCGAACGCCCCTTTTCCCTAATTTTTGACCTTGTTCACAAAAATCCTAATTTTTTACTCTTCGAAGCTCGGGTTGAGGATGAAAATGGAGGAATCTTCACAAACCCAACTAGAATCAAGTAGTCCTTGGAATGAGCTATCAACAAATATAATTTTAATATGTTTTGGTTTTATTATGTATTTATTTTATTAGTTTTATTAAACATAGGTTTTTCATCGAAAATGAAAGTCTTTGTTTTGCACATGTGGAAAAATAGAAAACCCATCAATTTTTTTGAAAAATATGAGTACTTGAATATTGAATTCCTTGATCCAAAAAAAAAAAAGAAAAATTGAATTTCGATACATACAAAAAAAGTTACGCGTTATACGGTCGCACTATGTCTGAATTGCAATTGGTTTGACTTGAAACTTGATTAAAGAAAAAATATTCAATAAAAAAATATCTAACCAAATGGAAGCAATAGATATTGGAGTTACAAATCTAAATTTGAAAGAATTAGAATTTCATCCTTCATGGAAAAAAAGTTGTGTTATACGGTGTGTGTCACTTTTTAAAAATGTTGTTTTTTGAAAAGAACTAGTTTTCATGGGAGATGGAAAAAGAAGTACAATATGATTCCAAAAATTTTGAATTTTCTTTTTTTAGAATCTACAAACAAAATGTGATGAGACTCTAGTTTACATCATCTTCAAATTCCTCACGGTTTAGCCACTATAGGTGCCCAAATGTGAAGATTTAGTTAAAAAGAATAATTTTAGTGTCCAGTTTGGCCAAAAATTGTAAACCACTATTGTGGGATCACCCACTTGCATGAGAATATTCTTTGAGAACATTCCCCCCTTTCACTCATTCAAAAAAAGGGAATATTCTTCCCTGTAACAAACTTTCAACAAACTTCCTGAGCAAGTTTTGAAAGTGTGCTTCTTTGCATGACTGTGAGCCCTTGATTAAATATCAACTTGCATTCTCAACCCTCGATGGGAATCCATGATCCATTCTTCCATATTCTTTCCATCATGACCATTGATTGATTCTTTCAATCTTGACCATCAATTTCTTTTTGTGTATTCTATAAATAGACCTTGCATCTATTGAATAGGGATCCATCTTTTTAATAGTAAACTTATGCTATTAAAAATCACACTCATCTTGAATACATTTAGCTTTTTAATTTAAAATCTTGATCATAGTAGCTTAAAGCATCCATTAATGGCTTCCATGGTAACTTAGTTACATCCATTTAGTATATTTTGGAATTAGGATTTGCATCTTTAAATCTTGCATACATTTAGAATAGATTTACACACATATACAACATACATCTTAGCTACCATCATGTTAATTTATCTTTCATCACGTTTTCATTCATCCTTTTCATTAGTTTCCATCAATTTTAATCAATAAAATCAATTGGAAAGGCTCATATTATCCAAGGGATTGGGAAAGGGTTGCAATTCCACATCAATGTGACACCACTCCCCCAATAGGATAAGTTTCAATTTCTTAGAATAGATGTTTATTAAGCTTTCATGTTTTTAGCATGTTAGATTAATGGTTTCTTCATCTTTGTTTACATTGAATATCTTATTGGGATTGATGCTTAGTGGATTAAATATTATTTGAATCCATATGGATGAATTGTAGTTAACCTATATGATGTCATTGGTCACAAGAATATAAAGATAAAGATAGGAAGTAATAGAGATAGATAAATATTGTTGTAAAGATGACTTTCGTTGCACCAAAAGATCAACTTGTTAATGCTCGATACTACTGCTAGAGTTAATGGATCCATGGGAAGTGGTTAAGCCATGTCATGAACCCAAGCAATGTGCTACACATCACAAGGAGACCAAGGGTGCACACTTTGCAACAATCCCCCCAGTGCAAGCAAGGGGTTTGAACCCATGACCCAAGCTCTGATACCAATTGTTGCAAAGACAATTGTCATTGCACCAAAAGATCAACATGTTAATGCTTGATACAATCACCAAAGTTAATGGATCCATGGGAGGCGGTTAATCCATGTCACAAACCCGAGTGATGTGTTGCACATCACAAGGAGACCAAGGGCACACACCTTGTAACAAAGACATCACCAAGTATTAGAGAGATATGTATAAAGAGGGGGAGAGAGATGGAGAGGGGAATGATATATAGATAGATATAGAGATAAAGATAAGTAGGGAGAAATAAGGAATGTGCATGTATATGAGTGAGAGATATATATGGAGAGAGATAGAGAGGTAGATGTATATAAATAGATAGAGAGAGGAAGGATAAATAGATAGAGGGAGGGAGAGGGAGGTAAAAAAATAGAGATAGGAGAGAGAAATAAAGACTTAATCTCTCTCTTCCTCTCTCCACCATATCTCTCTTCCCTTATGTATTTCTCTATCTCTATATAACTTTTATCTCTCCCCCTTTTCTCTTTCCATTTCTTTTTTCCTTTATTTAGATCATATTTATCCCCTCTCTCGATCAATAAAGCTAATAGATTTTTAAATGTTAATTTATTTTGTACTATAAAAATATATTATATATTATATCTAATTTACTTTGTATTATACAATAAAATATATAATAATATTTAAATATAATATTAGTTTAAAAATGAATTCAATAACTTATCTCTCCCTCTCTCCAACTCCCTCTTTATCCCTCTCTCTCTCTCATCTCTTTCTACCCCTCTCTCACTATCTATCTATTAAAATTTCTCCCCCTCTATTTCTCTTTCTTTTCCCTTCTCTCTCTCCTATTAAAATTTTATATTTTTTATGTGTTGTTTTGATGTGCACTATATTAAAATATATTAATTATTTTAATCATAGTAATTTATACATGTATATTTATTAATTTTCATTAGAGAATATAATATATAAAAATAATATATTGTATATCTATAATATAGTATATTATATTTATGCTACTGTAATTTGTATATATTAATATTGATGTAATTTATTATAATAATTATTATATTATATGTAATTTAATTTATATTATTCAAAATATATTATATTTAAATATAATAATAATAACTACTTAAGATACTTAACATCATTTTTATGCTACTAAATAACTATCAACGATTGAAAATTATTGAGAAGGATGCAAGACAACTAAAATGATCTCAACCATCAAATTTTCTAAATATTAAAAAATATAATATATAATTAAGGAAAAAACAACTACATTCTTATCTAGTCTTAGCTTTAAATTAAGAAAAGATAGGATAAGAATTGTTTTTTTCTTTTAAACTTTTAAAATTTAGATTTTTAGATAAACAATAATGTTTTTAATAAATAGATATATTTTTTAAATAATAATATTGATAATAATAAATCAATTGATAAATTACAAATTGACATTTTATCTTTTAAATAGGGTTTCATTTTATTTTTAATTTTAAAGTTTGGTGTTACTCTACATATATAAAAGTTAGAATTTTACTTTTAACAATTTTAATATAGTTTATATTTATTTTTAATATTTTATTTGAAATACAGTTTTAGTTTTTAAAATATAATTTATTTAATAATATTTTTTTATTTGTCAAGATTGAGTTTATGTTAATATTGTTTGTGATATATTAATTATATTTTTTAGATGCATATTAATTATATTTAATAATATTTTTTTATTTGTTAATATTGAGTTTATGTTAATATTGTTTGTAATATATTAATTATATTTTTTAGATACATATTTTATTAATATTTCAATTATAATACATTAAAAAATAGTTTTACTTTTTAATTTAATCATTTATTAACTTTTTTTAGACTCTAGGAATCAGGTAGCCCCTCCTATAAACTGCAGTGCACCTAGTGAATGGGGAGAGACTAGACTTCGTGACCTCTTGTCCAATCCAGCTAGGTCCCCCACCCTTAATCATTTAAATGAACTTAATAAGTTTATTATTTGTTATTAATTTTTTAAAATTAATATGTTTATTAATATTTAGATTTTGATATATTTTGACTTTCCATTTAGTTTGTTTTATTTTATTTTTTAATTTAGATTTAAGTTTGAAATTTATTTTTATTATTTATATCTTTTTATGAAATTACAAATAATAATTAAAAAATATTAGAATTAATTTAATTTACAATTAGTTATCTTATTAAAACTTTAATTATTGTAGAATAATTCTATTTTAGATTTTTGTTATAATTTATATAATAAAATGAATTTCAAACTAAAAATATAATAAAATTTATAGAGTGAGAGAGAGAGGTAACTTTTGATTAGTCGTTTCATGCCAACAATCCAAGGATAGCACATCCTAGGGAGTTATGCTTAGGGTTGCATGCCATTTGGTTAAGGATATGATAATTCACCTTTAAAACCTCTTCAATGTGCCCATTGCACACTTAGGAGGAAAATAGATAGAGAGAGAAAGAGAGAAAATAAAGAGAGAGAAATAGAGAAATGGAGAGGGATACAAAGAGATTAAAAGAGAGATAGAGATACAAAAATAGAGACCTATAGATATAAAGGAATAAATATGGAGAGAGGAAGAGACATGAAGAGAGATAAAGAAAGAGAAAGAGGAAAATAGAGAAGAGGAGAGACATAGATAGATATAGTCACATAAAGAGAGATAGAGATAGATAGATAGATAGATAAAGAGAAATGGGAGACAAAAATATATATAGAGGTCGAGAGATCAAGAGATAAAGAGGGAAGGGGGGAAAGAGGAGGGAGATAAATATGGATAGAAAAAAATAATAAGGGGAAAAAGAATCAAGAGGGAAATAGACAGAGAGAAGAAAATAGAGAAAGATAGATAGAGGAAGAGAGAAGGGAAGGAAAATATAGAGAGAAATAGGGGAGAGAGGACCTCCTCTCTCTTTCTCCCCCCCTCCCTATCTCTATCTTTCCTCCATCTATCCTCTTCCCCCTTCCTCTATTTCTCTCTCTCTCCACCACTCCTTTTCCTCTTTCCCACCCATCTCTCCTTATCTTTTTCTCTTTCCTATATTTCTTCCACTCCTCCTGCTCCTCCTCTATCTCTCTCCTCTATTTCCTCCTTTATCTCTCCTTCCTCCTCTCCTTCCTCTTCCTCTTCTATTTTTTCCTCTCTCTCTCTCTCTCTCTCTCTCTTATTTCCTCCATCTCCCTCCATCTCTCTCCTTTCCTCCCTTCCTCTTTATACTTCTCTCCATCTCCCCCTCTTTCATTGACTCCCTCTTTCTATCTCTATCTGTCCCTATCCCTCTTCCTCTCTCCTTTCAGCTCTCTATTTATATTTATCTTTGTTTATCTGTCTTTGTATTTTCTCTCTCTCCCTCTCTATCTTTCCCAATTTATATTTATCTCTCTATCTCTCCTTTAGATCCCTATTTTCCCTCTCCCTCTCCCTATCACTTCCTCTTTCTATATCTCTCTAATTCTCTCTCCTATCTCTATTTCTCTCCCTCCATCAACCTCCCTCTCTATCTATTTATACATATCTATCTCCATCTCTATCTCTCTCCATATCTCTCTTACTCATACACACACACACACTCCTTGTTTCTCTCTCCCTATCTCTAGCTCTATCTCTCCATGTATTTAAATTCTTACATATCTTTCTCTATCTCTATCTCATTATATATCCATCTCTCTTCACCCCTATATCTTTCCCTCTCTCTACGAGCCTCTATATATATCAATTCCTATCTCTATATTAATATTTCTATCTCTCCATCTCTCATTCTCTCCCTCTCTCCCACTCTCTATATATTTATCTCTTCTAGATCTATATCTATCCCTTTCTCCTCTCTCTTTATCTCTCTCTCTCTCTCTCTCTCTCCATATCCCTCTCCTCCATCTCCATCACCATTTCCATCTCCATCTCTATCTCCTTACCCCCCCTCTCTCCCCCCCCCATATCTTTTCCTCTTTCTGTCCACATATCTCCATCTCTCTCTCTCTCCTTCTCTCCCTCTTTCAAACATATCATTATCCTATTGGTAATGGAGCCTTATTATCTTCCAAATTCAAATGTTTTTTTTAGTTGTGTTCGAATCCCTGTAAGTAGATGCATATCTCATTTGAAGCTATCACTTCTCCATTGAGAACTTTGTTGCACAAACAAAGTCATTTTTTAAATAGCCTACCAATTGACCTCATGTATATGACACAAATGTATGTAAATAATAAACCAAAAAATTCCCTAATTGACCATTCACACTTCTTTGGTGTACCCATTGCACACCAAGGTGCGATTGCTAGTATAATTTAAATATAATATATATAATTATATGATATACAATATTTTAATATAATTATTAAAAGAATTAAAAGAATTATATAATATAAATTATTATTAGTTGATCTAGGCTATATATAGTGTGAGATTTGTGCCTAAAATAAGTCTCCTACAAACTACTATTGAGTCATTGAAAAATAACTTTTAGTTGTCATTTAATGGTAAACTAGTTGCCATTTAATGGTAAAAGCCTCCAAAATCTCACTTATCACGTAAAAATAAGATAAATATTGATTTTCCAACTAGATGAGAACATTCTTTTTCTAAATTTGCAATATGAATCAACTTCATTTTTATCATCAAAGAATTCTGAAAATTGAAACTTCACCTCTTTGTCAACTGCAACTCTTGCTTCACCTGTTGTCAATGCTATCCACTCCCTTTCAACTGCTGCAATTTGTAGTAACATGTCATCTTCTTCTTTATTTTTTGCTGCTCCTTCACTTTCCTTTACCTCTTCTACATACATATCAACATTAATAATTTCTTTACAAAACTCAAAAGGAGATAATACCTCTTTTTTTGCTACTACAACTTCTTTTCTTGTGCATGCAACTTAATTTTTCTTCTCTTTTATGTCTTCAACAAGATGTACATCCACTGCTACCTCTTTATTTCTCCATTTTTTTGGTGTGATTCTTTTTTTTCTTCCTTTCTTGGAACTACAAATATGTGGGTTGCTCCTACATGTCTTTCTATCCATGCTCTTTCCATCACAGAGTTGCAACATTACACTTCTACATAATTCTTTTTGTTGTCCTCTTTGCCAAACCTCTGATTTTTCTCTTCTATAACTTGCTTCTTCATTCCCAAGCTTTCCTCAAGGGAATCCAATCTCACTTCTATCTTCTTCAACTCTACAATGAGCTTATTTTCTCTCACCTTTTCCCAATACTCTTCCCAAAATAATATTCTCACGGGTCTTCCAATGACCCATCTCATCTTCTTTTTCACAGTCATTTTTATAGACTCACAAGTCACTTTACAGTTACAAGTACTCCTTGCAACAACATCTCACTCACACAACTATCATCTACCCAAAAAAGACTCTAGAAGATGCTTCCTCTTCCCACCCTCTCTTAGTGGAGGAACTCTACATGTTCTACCCAACTTTATCTCTATTGGAGGATAGTAGTCATAGACATCTTTCATGCTTGCAACAAACATAAGTTCTCACAACACACACACACACTCTCTCTCTCTTACAGCTTCACCACTTCAATCTTCACCAAAATAAGCTCCTGCAACAAACTCATACTCAACACATCTCGCAACCCAACAAGATCGACCCACTTTGATACCATTTGATGCAGTCAACAATTGAGAAACCAAAGAGGTTTGTCAATTGTTGCAACCTCCCTTCACAAAATCAACACTTGGGAAAATTTAAAATAAAAATCTAGCATAAAATATTTTATTACATTCAAGTCTACAAACTTAGAAAAAGTAAGCATTGCAATCCATATTAGAAACCCCATTTGCAACTACAATCAACTATAGGAAAGATTCAAATCTAGAATGCAAAAAACCTACAGGAAAGTTTCTAAAATCAGCTACAACTCCACAAACCCATCACTTTTTTCCATCATTGCTCCTTGATTATCATAAATCTTTTAAAATGCCTTCTGCATTAGGTGCACCTCATTCTCAGCTTTCTGAATCATTTTGAAATTCTCGATTTCATTCCCATATGAGAAAGTTATGCCCAATTTATTGAAACTGGGTCTCACAGTCATGACCCAGACAATCTCCTCCTCCCCCAAAATGCCAGTCAAACATCCAAATTGCTCGTTATTCCTTCTTGGACATGGGTAACCTCCCTCATTCATTTTTTTCTGAAAAAATCAATTCATTTTCCCCATTTTTCTTATCCACAATCCCACTCCACTACCTCTTTTTCTAGCACCTACAACTCTTATCATTATTTCATTGCATTTTTTTTTTTAAATGTATTATGGAGTTATGTTAGGTGCCAATAATATCTCCCTCATGCTTGGGTGTGGGATTTTGTAACTCTCAATATTTTCATTAATCCACACCTCCCAACACTTCCAATTTGAATTGGAATTAAATTAAAATTCACCCAAAAGATTTTTTTACATTTGAGATCTTAAAATAATTGAAATTGTTGCTTGCAAGATGCCACCAACAAACTAAAATAAAAAAATCAAAATGAAAATTTAAATTAAATATGTTTTCAGGGATGCAAGATATCTTGGTACCCCTAGATGCTCCTACATCAAATTGGAAGACTTAGATTATTGGTAGTAAAGAAAATGTAGGGAATGATCCAATAAAGGATGTTGAAAAAAACTCTAATATAATAAAAAAACTGAAACACTTAAAGTCAAAACATCACACAAGAATACAAGGCCAAAGGAATATAAGTTAAGGAAATAAAGGTTATAAAGGATATTCCAAGTATTTACAATCTTAGTGTAGATCATACCAGCTCCAATATGTTATTTTTTTCTAAGACTAACCCTAGGGAAAATAAATATGACGAAGGATTAGTCTTAGATAAGAGTGGTACAAATCGATGGAACTTTAATAATGTAACTAATCCCACTATGCATCATTTTCCTAACTCTAGTCCTAGATAGAAGGAAAATGCCTAGGTGTTATTCTTAGAAAAAATAAATCATAGTGGCTCTATCCAAGTTGAAAAGAGCATATGGAATGAAAAGGAGGATCCAAAACGGGTAATAATATGGTATTTGAGTAATTAGGAGAACATAGAGAGAAAAATGTTTCTCAAATCATATGAATCCCCCTATCTAGTGGGAACAATTTACCAAAGAAAGAGGGAGACCTAAATCTAGTAAATGGATGGGTAAAAATAAAAAATAAAAAAATTAAGACAAAGTAGTAAAGAAGAGGGGAGCCTTGCCCAAAGAGGAAAGGTAAATAAGATAGATTTCCTAAATTATTTGATAGAATTAGGAACACTAAGGATGAATCTCAAATGATGAATATAATGATATTTAACTGCACCAATTGGAATGTTAGGGGATGTGAATCCCTTGATAGGAAATACATTGTTAAGAGATATCTAAACCTTGACAAGTTCAAAGATGTTGTCTTGTTACAAGAAGTAAAGGCTGTAGATTTTACTCTTGAAACTAATCTCAAATTTACATGGAAAGAGTCTTCCCAATTTTATACTAAGCATGCAAGAGGTAAGGGGGATCTACCATTTTGTTATCTAGTAGGTGGGCTCAATTTGTGACTGATTATGGAGAGAGAGATATGGAGAGAGATAGATAGGTAAATGTATATTTATTGTAAATAGATAGAGCTTAGAAGGGATAAATAGA